>APFE031689131.1:0-18716 GCA_000404065.3 Pinus taeda
GAGAGGATTGGAGGGGGAGGGAGAGAGAGAGAGAGAGATGGGGGAAGAGAGAGGAAGGCAGGAGAGAAAAGGAGAGAGAGGAAGGATGAGAGAGAGGACTTGCAAGGGAGGAGGAGAGAGGGAGGGATAGAGAGATGGAGTTGGAGGGAGAGAGAGGGAGGGAAGAAGAAACACATAGAGAGTGAGAAGTGGAGAGGGAGAGGGAGTGACAAGGGAGAGATGGAGAGAGAGAGTATGTTTAGGGGTGAGATAAAGAGACAAATAAGGAAAGATAAAGAGAAGGGGGGCGAGAAGGAGAGAGAAAGGGATATAGTAACATAGTTGGAGAGAGAGAGTGATGGGGTAAGAGAGAGGGAGGTAGCAAACAAAGAGAGAGAGAGTGTGTGTGTGATGGGGGAAGAGAGAGGGGGAGAGAGGAAGAATGAGAGACAAGACTTGAGAGAGAGGACGAGCGTGATGGGGGAAGAGAGAGGATTGGAGGCCAGAGAGAGAGAGTGAGTGATGGGGGAAGAGAGAGTGAGATAGGAGAGAAAGGGAGAGAGAGGAAGTATGAAAGAGCAAACTTGAGAGAGAGGAGGAGAGAGGGAGGGATAGGAAGATGGGGTTGGAGGGGTAGAGAGGGAGGGAAGAAGAATACATGGAGAGTGAGAAGTGGAGAGAGAGAGAGGGAGTGACAAGGGAGAGATAGAGAGTGTGTGTGTGTATGTTTGGGGGAGAGATAAAGAGAAAAAGAAGGAGAGATAGAGAGAATGGGGGAGAGAAGGAGAGAGGAGATAGGGAGGTATATAGTAACAAAGTTGGAGGGTGAAGGGAGAGGATGTGAGAGAGTGGAGAGAGGGAGGGAAAGAGAGATGGATGTTGAGGGGGGGGGAGGGAGGTAATAAGAAAGAAATAGAGAGATAAAGGTGGAGATAGAGAGGGAGTGGTAAGGAAGATGGAGAGAGGGAGAGAGTACATAAGGAGGGAAGAGAGATACAAGAAGGGGAGAGGGAGAGAAGGGGAATAGAGAGAGAGAGAGAGAGAGGGAGAGGAGGAGGGAGATATAGATATATATATATTGGAGAAAGAGAATGTATGTTTTTGGGGTGATATAGAGAGACAAAGGGAGATAGAGATATAGATGGAAAGTGAAGAGAGGGAATAAGAGAGAGAGGAAGGGACAGAGAGAATTATAGGTATGGATTGAGAGAGCGTGTGTGTTTGGGGGGTTTATATATAGAGAAAAAGGACATATGGAGGGAGATATAGATATAGATGGGGGGGAGAGAGGGAAGAATATTTCTTGCACTAGATGCATTGATTTTAGTGGAGATGGTGATTTCTAATCTTATTTGATTGCTTGCACTAGATGCATGATTTTAGTGTAGATGTTGATTTCTAATGATATTTGGTTGATTGCACTAGATGCATTGATTTCAATGTAGATGATTTCTAATCCTATTTGATTGTTTACACTAAATGCATTGATTTCAGTGTAGATGGTTATTTATAATCCTAGTTGATTGCTTGCACTAGATGCATTGATTTCAATGTAGATGTTGATTTCTACTCATATTTGATTGCTCGCACTAGACGCATTGATTCAATGTAGATGATTTCTAATCATATTTGTTTGTTTTCACTAAATGCATTGATTTCAGTATAGATGGTGATTTATAATCCTATTTCATTGCTTGCACTAGATGCATTGATTTTAGTGTAGATGTTGGTTTATAATCCTATGTGCTTGCTTGCACTAGATGCATTGATTTCAGTGTAGATGTTGGTTTATAATCCTATTTGATTACTTTCACTAGATGCATTTATTTGAGTGTAAATGTTGATTTCTAATCCTATTTGATTTCTTGCATTAGATGAATTGATTTCCATGTAAATTTTGTTTTATAATCTTATTTGATTGCTTACATTAGATGCATTTATTTTAGTGTAGGTGTTGATTTCAAATTTGATGTAATTGGATGTATGATGGTACATTAATTTTAAAGTGATTGGATTAATAATGTGCATTGATTTCAATGTAAGCACAAAACCTTATTGACAATGTACATTGGTTTTTGGGTTATAGTAATTCAACCTATTAGTATTGGAGAGAAAGGGAGACAATGTATGATGTTTACCACAATAGCTCGAGCTAAATATTTAAACGGTTTACGATTTAACTTGCCCTTTTCAGATAATCAATATGAAAATATGAAAAAGTAGCAAGGGTGACAATAAGTATAGTAGAAGAAAATATTTGAGATTAATCACAATGAAGACTATTTGTAATTGACTATATTCTTATTATTCACATTTTCTATCATTCAACACTATTACATTGTCACTTTACATTCAAAATTTTGATTTCATCATTTTCATCATGAAAGTTATTAACAATATTGATCATCTAAACAAACTGAGGTAACTAAGCAAATTTAAAATTAAAATGACTAGATTAATCTAAGACATATTTAGCATAGTTAAAATTATTATATTAATATTAGATGAATTTACATATTATTGATAAAATTAATCATATGTTTGTTAGATTTTCTTTGGCCGCACATGATTGAAACTGGCCTAGATCCATCTTAACTTTGGATCTATCAAGCGTCGAGAGGGATCAAATCTCTTGATGTGTATACATTTCTTCATGTTTTGCACTCAAAAAAGAGGTTTTCACCTCCAAATATGTGATCCCTCTCAGTGCTTGATAGATCTAGAGTTAAGATGGATCTAGACTATTTATTAACTCAATTGTTTAACAATTAACTCTTCAATGCATTGATAAATTGATGGTTTTTATTTTCCACTTCTTGGGAGAAGTTGCAGAAAATAGGGTAGTTGTTTTTTTCCAGTTGTTCTATTGGGAAAGGCTATAGGCCTACCCACTTGTCACATGATACACATAACCTGGCCCCTCCCCTTGCTCTATGCTCAGGGAATTCAAATCAGAATTACTGTCTTCCTCAATAGGAATTTTTCCTTAAAATATTAAATTATTTTAAAATAAATTAAAATAAACTTTTAAAAACCAAACATTATATTATGATTAAAAATAAATTATTTTTCTACGTTGATCGAAGGTTGACTGGTATTTAATGTGAAGTTTCATGGTTTTGTGTGTCATTGAAAGCCACCTGGTTGGCATGTCGTTAGTTTGTTATTGTCCTCAACCACCTGGTTGACCACCTAGATGACATGCCTCAAGTTATGAAGTAAACAATGACACAAGGCTACAACAAGCTAGAGATTATGTTGTCATGGATGAGAACGAATGAAAAATATAATGAATCGAACGATAATAAAATATTGGGTTAGCTTCAAGTAGACATTTATCTCAATATTGAATCGAGTGTGCCTTTGTTCCCTTAAAGGGCATACATTCAATTGTTAGGTAATGGTTGGATTTGGATTTGGGCATGGAGCAGTCTTTAACAATTATTAATTAATTGTGAAGTAGAATTTCCTATGATGCCTCTACTCGGTATCTCATGAGAACACAAACATTTCAGACTTTTCTGTTTGTTTTTTCTTGGACAAGATCATAGAACTATCGTATGTTATTTAACAGAACTTCTTAAATGGTGGAAAGAAACATGGTAGCTTGCATTTAGGCGACAGGAGAATGGAAAGAATTTGTAGAATGTATAGCAGTAATCTACTTTATCTTCAGGTAATTTGGTGGCGGTGTGTGTTTAGCCAAAGACAAATATGAGTAATGGAGTGAATTTTAACAACTGACTGTGATTTTCTAGTCTTATTAAATTCTACTGCAGTGAAGAAAATTATTGAATTAAAGTTTGGGAATTAAGCAAAGTATTCACAAAATTAGTAAACTGAAGTCAAGAGATAGTGCAAAGCATAGTGGTTATTGTCACTACAGTAATGAGTGTACAACCATTGTCTAGGTAAAATATTCTTACAGGCACAATTGACAGAAATTGCATCAAATTTTGATTCTTATCTGAACCTGTAAAACACACACACACACATGCAAATTGTAGCAAGCTTTTTGATCTTGTCCAAGGT
Source organism: Pinus taeda (assembly GCA_000404065.3). Lineage (NCBI taxonomy): Eukaryota > Viridiplantae > Streptophyta > Pinopsida > Pinales > Pinaceae > Pinus > Pinus taeda. Next base: position 4,012 of record APFE031689131.1, read on the forward strand.
CGAGTAAAAATATCAACAGAGGGTAAAGAAAGAAAACACTAAAACCAACCTTGATGTCGGAGCTCTTTGCAACAGGCATGTCGGTGATGTAGAAGTAGAACTTCTATTTCTCCTTGAAGTCCACGGTTTTGTTGAGAAACATGGTGGAAGAGGTGTAAAACCAACACTAGCCACATTAACAACCTCATGTGGCCTATTTTGAAAGAAGGCACTAGAGGTATTTGAGTAATAATATGTGCTTTAATTTGATAAAATTGTCCACTGGAAAATAAGTCTCATAAATTGAAACATATTCTTATCCTCAATCAGAACCTGCAAACACACACAAATTCTAGCAAGCCTTCAAATTCGGTTGAAGGTCGGATGAAATGTTAGCAGATGGTAAAGAAAGAAAAAAAAAAAATTTAATCAACCTTGATGTTGGAGTCCTTGATGTTAAGCATGTCAGTGATGCAGGAGTAGGCCTTTAGTTCTCCTTAACATCCATGGGTTTGTTGAGAAACATGGTGGAAGAGGTGCAAAAAAAAATCCCGTCACATCAACAACCTCAAATGATTGAAAGAAGGAACCATAGGTCTTCGAGTGATAATATACCCTTGGATTTGGGAAAATTGTCCATTAAAAAATAAGTCTCGACTCTTTGGATTTAGGTGCACAAGTAAACCTGCAACCATAGTTCAGTTCATCAAGGTAACTGCTCTTTCTCTCCATATGTATCCATTCACACAACTTGTATGTGTCATTCTGATATCCATATTGATATTGAATTGTATAAATTATTTGTATTGTTATAGATGTATTCACATAATTGTCATGTCTTATAACCATATCAATTCATTATGGTTGTATCATTTCATTACTAAGCAGAGAATTAGTTTGAAGAACATGCTCTAAGTTAATTTTACCTTGTTCACAGTTCAGTTCAACAAGGTAACTACTCTTTCTCTCCATATGTATCCATTCGCACAACTTTCGTGTGTCATGCCCTTATCCATATTGATATTGAATTGTATCCATTGTTTGTGTTTTTATAGATGTATTCACACAATTTTCATGTCTTAAGACAGTATCAATTCATTATGGCTATATCAGTTCATTACTAAGTAGAGAATTAGTTTGAAGAACATGCTCTAAGTTAATTTTACCTTGTGCAAACATTGGTGGTGGAAGGGAATTGCAAAGACTAAGCATAGAATTAGTTTTTCAAGACCTACTCTCAACGTATCCTCTCAAGGTTTACTCTATCAAGGTTTTCACCCAAGGTTTGATCTATCATTATGATCAAGGTCTGTTGTCAATTTTTGGACTTTGACTTATCATTATGGTCATGTTCCATACTCAATGTTCAATTTATCTTTACGTGTTGTGTTGTTGTTTTTTTCAACCCATATTGTTACTTAGTCTTGCCATGGCATTAAAGAGAACCAATGTATTCAGTATTCAGCACTAATATGGACATGTGGATGAACCACTGTATTCAGTATTCACCACTTATATGGACACGTGGATGTGTCTTGCAAAAACATTGTTATGACTTGTTTCATGCTATGACTAGTTTCATGCTCATGATGAAATGGTCTTCAAAATTATCAATAATCAATGATGGTTACAACTTATCAAATTTTCAATTAAGGTACATGGATGGCTAATAATAATGTGCATGAGAACTCTCGCTTTGGTTATAACATATAGTTCTACTCGTGGGATTCTTCAATCAAGTTTCTATTTTTTTATTTTTTACTTGTATTTTACGCACCATATTGTTGGCTTTTCAAAATTCTGATGCATATAGATCTGGATTCATATTCGTATCCTAGAAAATAGTAAGCTGGCTTAGAAATATCCCACATAAGCAATAAGTGAGGATGTAGTTTATTATAGTTATTCTCACATATTGTTTATAACTTATGATATTGTGATTATGTGATATTGTTTCCTTTTGAGGTAATTTCTCATATTTCTTAGGAGTCGTCGTGTAAATGACCATTACTATTGTATTTTCATGTTCCCCATCTATAGTTACTGTATTTATTATTTTTTTGGTTATTCTGGAAACTTGGATCTAATTAGTTTTTGTTATAATAGGGTCAATTTTGTTTTGGTTTGCTAACAATGTTGTCAAGTAGTTTATTATTTTGATAACCTTGTGTCTTTTTCTACAGAGCTTGTAATAAGGGACAGAGTATTTGCTTCTAAATTCTAATTTTCTAATGAATCAAAGCATAGAAAATAAAACTACATGATGCTTACTAGGTGTCATGGCTGGAATTAAAGGCCAAATTTCGCTTTGCAAACCTTGGCAGGTTAATCCTGGGGCATAAGGGGATTGTTCATAATAAACCTTGTGATCTAAATAAGCCTTCAAGGCACTTGTGCAATGGTGGGGAGATTAGAAATGAAATAGAACAAATGACTTTAAAAGATAGAGGACTAAAACAATCATGTTGACAGTGATGTCCATCCTATTATTGATGCATCTCTATGTGATTCGTACCATTAAATGATGGAAGACTCGAATAAAAACAATCACCGAGGATAGGAAAAGGATAGAATAGGCAGGCGATGATGGAATCACCAAGGATAAAACAAGCAAGCAATGACGGAATCACCAAAGATAGAACAAGCAGGTGAGGATGGCTAACATATTGCATCGGGGCCCATAGCCATAGCGAGGGTGGCGGTAATACATTAGCCGAAAAAAATTGGTACGGATGGCTTAAAATTAAATTGAACATTATAAACAACTTAAATTTCTTCTTGAATTTCTTCGAACGGTCAAAATATTGCTCCAACATCATCACTAAGTGTTGCGTAGTAACACAACAACTTACTTTTTAATTCTACAGTTATTAATATTTTTTAAGTATAATTAGTTAAGATTGCTAATAATTAATAACAAATATAATAATACACTATTTTTTCAATTCAGTTTATTTTGAGTGGTTAGGAAGAACGATTATTATCTTATCCACCTAAGTTCAAGACTCACAAGTGAGATGTTGAACTCATATAAAATATTTTGTTGAAATTTCTTCGAGCCTTATTGATAAACGACTTTAAGAGCTGAGGAATATATTTTTAAATTTAGCCATAACATGAAATATTTTTATATGGGTGGGGTTATAGGAGTAAAACAATATTACAAAATGGTGTTTCGGTCTTATTAGCTCAGTCTCATGAACCGACCTAATATATATCCATAACGAGTAGCAAAATTATATTAAATTATAACTTCTATAATGTATATATACACCAAAACATACCAACAACACAACAAAATTTAACCCCCATAACAACCAGTTAAGTTATTGAAGACCTAGAAACCTATGTGATTTCTCTAGTTCCTGACAAGGAGCACTAACATTTGTATGGGAAACCCTAACATGAACAGAACTCACAAGATTGTCATAGGAAGGATAGGCCATTCGAGCTTGATCCTAGCTTTGTCATAGTTCCCTGATTCGGGACCAAAGGGTACCAATTTCCTCCTTTATATATTGTAGATGATCCTTTTTCTCTACCAAAATATCCATTGTGGAAGCCAAGTTGGTTTATGAATGATTATATATAAGTTGGAGCTAAAGGATTTCTTGTTGCAAGCCTTGGATTTTAATTTCCGCTCTTCTCTATTGGTCGCTCCAATTCATCTTTTAACTCATTATCCTTGGCCAAATTTGGATATCATGCAGCTGATTGGGGAAAAATCCAAAAACAAAACCAACCCCTCTGACCAAGTCCAATCAAACCACAGATCATTGAAAATCTCTCCTCATAATTCACCTTACTTCTAACTATTCTAATTGTCAACCATTCAAATGAGAGTCCAGAGATAACAATCAATAAGGAAATCAATCTCCCACAAACCCAATGAGTCATGTACCAATATATGGATACTATGATAGTACCATTACCAAAACTCAAAGTAACGATGCTTGAGGAAGCATATCGTTCAAGTGACAAACTTGTGTGGGTACATAGGGAAATTCTAGTCTCACCTTCCTCTTTGCTAGAAACATTCATCAATCTCTAATTACTCTATCAATATCGCAACCAATGCTTCTTCATATGAAACTCCTCTTGTCTTTTGAACTTACAAGATAATTTTCCATCAGGGGAGTGAATTTTTTTCCCACATTACCAAGAAATATCCCATGCTTAGTTAGAAAAGTCATAAAATTATCTAGAACTTCATTGAATGCAATGTTTCCCATCGAATATCACCCACCTAAGACACAATCTAGCTAGATGAGTGCTTAATCTGCTCCCCAGTGGGAATGGGGGTGTGTGACAATCTCATCTCTCATTTCCATCATCCAGCTAAACCATCCTAGCTATCAAAACCATTAAACACTCTTGTGCTACTATATCCTACAAGAGTGCATGTTTACTCCCTTGCAAGTGTGCCATGAGTACCATAAGAAACCACTCTTGCATAATATCAAGCCACTACCACATATGATTATACATGTTCTAGCCCCAATCATAAGTTGGACTTGACCTCATATGCCCCTTCCACTTGAGATTAATCATATTGTTAAGGGATTTAGAAGTACCCCACCTTATCATGATTAGAAGGGTGCCTAGTTCCTTATTTATGCTTTGGTTTGCAAGGAGGTGAACCTTCTTGTTATTAGCTCATAAAACATGAAACTTTGAATAGTCCCTAACTCTTGAAAACAAATAACATATTCTTTGGAAAGTGAATTTAATCTTTAACTCCATATAAGAGTAACTAAGGAGGATATGGAAAATTAAATTTCATGAGTCTTCCATTATTATTATTCTATTCAGATCCAGAGAAGAGACCTCATTAATCACTTGTAAGATGGCTTAATCCTCTCTACTTGGTTTTTTGTTATACATCTACTTGTCCATCAAGGCGAAAGACCCCGCCCCCAGTGCCTACCACCCCTTAAGACTTGAGGAAAATCTCACCTTTATCCACAGGATAGTCTTTGGAAAAGAGAATATTTGATTTCCATTTACTTATAAAAGTTGTTATTAGAATAAAAATGCACTCCTCCAATGGTAATTTTTTTCTTTTTCACTGAAATTTAATTTTTTAAATGAATTACCCAAGTGAGGTGATAGGGAGGCACCAGGTTGGGGGGAAATGGTTTCAACCCACCAAGGTTATTTAATAGTAAGACACGACTAGACACCACTACAGCCTTAACAGTTGTCTAGCACTCTCTGTGTAATCATGATAGCACACCATTTAACAAGACTTAACAATCACGACTATGAGTGGGATTTAATGAATTTGTGGAGGATTATCATGTCAATGGTACTGAGAAGAATGGAAATATGTAGTTGAGTGACATGAAGATAATGCAGGTGAATGATTTTATGTTGAATGCTCATTCCAAGGGCTAGGGAGGGTCAATCTCGCATAGTAATGGTATCATGCAAAATACAAAAGTATTCTCAAGGTACAGAGATCGATAACATGGGAGGTGATGGCACCTCAAGGCCTTAATTAATCCAATTATTCATAATCTACAAGTCATAATATAAAGGTAGTGGTGCACTCTGCAAGACATTGTGGTGCAAAGGAATATATGACGTCTAATGAGAGATGAGATTCCATCATTGAACAAGGTTTTCAAATCTCTAGCTCCAATCACCAATCACCACATGGAAGATCCTTTTAAGAAAATGGTGGCTCTCAGTGGAGATCATTCCTACACTAGATATAGTGGATTGGCATCCAAGTCTTGGCACATGTTTTTGGAATGTGGCACATGTCGACTCTCTATAGTGATTTCCCTTTAAATGGGCTAATATTTGCCTTTTCTTGTTTCCTTCATGTTGTTTCCCAAGTTATTCTGGTGACAAGGAAAATTTTAAGAAGACATTCATAGTGGATCTAGGGATCCTTTTGCTTTATGATAGAGACTAGACCTTTGTATCCTTGTATTTAATATTATTTCAATAGTTTTTTTATAACAGCAAATAGATGTCGTTCGATTAAACATAAGAGAGTGTAAGATGAAAGGTGAAGTTTTCATAACAGAGAGGATACCATAAAGAATTCAAAATAAGGTTGGATAATCAAGGTACGCCATCATAAGTGCCTTTATTCCTGCCTAACCGATGTTCACATGTTAGTGAATGAAATTTGTGGCTAACAAATATCATGAGTATCTGCTAGCACAAAGGAGTGTGAACCTACTAAATATTAAGTAATAGTATATATTTTCCTTAGTATTCAATAAGAATAAAACACATTAGAAAATTCGACACTAAGTGATAGCACGAATTCGCCTTAGCAATGTAATAAGAGGAGAACATATATAAACACTTTAAACACTAAGTAAAAGCATGCATTAACCTTAGTATTTAATAAAAGGAAAACATACTAGATAGCATGTATTTGCCTTAGTACCTAATAAGAGGAAAACAAATAGAAACTTTCCAAGTACTAGGTAATAACGTGTATTGCCCTTAGTATAAAAGGAAAACACATTAAAACATATTAGATACCAAGTAATAGCATGTATTTTCCTTAGTACCTAAGAAGAGGAAAATAGGTTAAGTTGCATGAACAAACCTATGACATGCATGAAACTTAATGATTCATAATAAATGCAGATTTTTATAGCATATATTATTTAAGAAACAAATTATTTATGGGTAAATAGTGATATTATATATCATTTATCATATAAAAAATTCCAAAACAAATCATTTGTCAAAACCCTAAATCATAAAATTCTTATGATATTCATTATTTAAGAAGTATAATATTTAAGGCACACTAGCAATAATATATATCAAACTTGTGAAAAGTGCAGAGAAAGGTAAATTATATATATATAATGTTAAAGGTAGTCACTGAATAAAAGTAATGAAGATCGTGTCAACATTAAAATTAATCATGATTGTAATCATTCTTACAAAATATGCAATTATATAAAAATAAGAAAAAGACAAGATACATAAGAAGATTTTATAATCACAAAGAAAGATTAACATAATCTATGTGGTGGAGACAACATTGTAAGCTAATCTCAATCAACTCCATTAAACTTGGGCTCACGAGCATTTCCTCAGCAGGGCCTCCTTTTCCCGTAGAAAAAACCCCTAATATTAGTTTTTTATTTCTTTTCTATAACTTCCCGTAATTAAAACCCTAATATTAATATTAATCACATTAATGATTTCTCCTCAAATACACATAATTTAATAAAATACCTAATCTATTTGTTAGATTATTTGGGCTCAAATCAATTCCTTTCGAATTCATTTTTCTACCAAAAAAAAAATTAAATAACTAAATAAATTCCGTAATAGTTTATAAATAAAACTATTCTTACCTTGTCAACTTGTCCCTAGCGTATCATATGAAATAATGGTTTCTTGATTTAATTTCCTTTAGTAAATCCTAGTAAAAACCTTAAATTCTAACCCAATCTGAAAGAATGAAATGCATTTCACATATCAAAAGAATCCCCTACTTTCACATATCAAAAGAATCCCCATAGCGGGGTTTAAATATTTACATATCTAAAAAATCCCCAGCCATATTTATAAAGTCGAATTACCATGGGAGGCTTTAAAGTTTTCATCTTTAAAATAACTTTCCAATTATGTGAATGAATTTAAAATGACATTAATAATACACATTTTAATAAATCCAATATATGCCCATCAAGTGGCAAGGGGAGAGAAATTTGTTTTAAGTTGGAGATTCAATGGGAGGCAATGGTTGATATTGATCATGATGGAGGGCCCTCATTTAATATCGAATGAAGGCATGTTCGTTAATTAATTCTATTGTTTGACCGGATGATGCTTATACATACATGTAAAGTAAAGCCTCACGTGAATCGAAAACCTTATGAGATGTGGAGACTTTACATTCTTTATAAAAAATTCGGGCCTTCTGCCCCAAAACTTGGGTTTGTAACCCCAAAATTGACCCCGAGGGGACCTGTTCCCAACAAGCCCCCAACACAAACATGGCAAATCACCCTCGAGTCACTTGACTAGCACAAAGATCTTGTCGCGAAGACCTCCCTGCTTGACATGGACCACTGCTACTTCGGAGGCGCACTATGTTGCTGCCTGCTTCATTTCTTCGACCAACTGCTCTGTTGCTGGCCCTGCACTATCAGCTTGTAGCTTCAACTAAGTCTCATGCAGACTAGTCAACTTGCCTTCAATGATGGTTGTGATAATGTAGGCCTCATCCAACCAAGGCTTCAAGTGAGCCTTCAGCACGAATTCCTTGTGTTGAGCTATGTTTACATGTTCTTTCAATGCCTTGGCCTCCGCAAGGGCATGCTCGCCAGCCTTCTCGCCAAACGCCATTGCCGAATTTTCCCCTGTGTACGACAATCGCGTGATCCTATGGATCAACATATCAGTGATGGGTATTGGCTCCTCCAGCCACAAACACCCATCATGTACCAAGCACAGCAGCTGCTTGATTACCACCATTGTGATGGGCGCGCGGTTGTAATGTGGCACCCATAGCAGGTTGAGTAGTCCTACCTTATCCACGCCTCTCAGCCACTTTTGTGGTTACTCCAGTGGTTTTGTGGAACACACGGTGCATGATTTGTTCCATTGCTAGATGAGGAAACTACTCAGTGTCCACTAAATCCCAGTCTTATAATTTCAAAAGGGGGACACGCCCCAAGCGTGGTCGTTCGAACACAATTTGGTCTGGCAAGAGGGGTGTGTGTAGGGTGACCTTACTTTCGTCAATGTCTTTGGGCACCTTAGTCTTGCCCCTACGCAGAGGAACATACTCAGGCAGCTTAGTGATGGGGTCAAACCCCTCAATTTCAACATCCTCCATTTCCACCCCAACATCCTCATCATCCATTGGGATATCCTCAATCTCTTCTTCTTTCAGCTCGAGGTTATTCGTCTGCCCTTTTCCTATGTAGTGGGCTTATCCTTCTATGGGTGTTTTCTAGAAGATGCACGCATCGGCTGCAGAGGCATGGCTTGCTTTCATTTCTTATTCTTGGGACGCTCCTTGGTCGGGGTAGGCCTTGGTCTAGGCAACCGTGGCGACTTTGGTACTTCAACTGGAATTTTTGTAGGCGCAACCTCCGGTGATCCAAATGGATCCTAGAAAACCCTCTAAGTCTTCAAAGTCTTCTAAAAATTCAAGACTATTGCAAAGGAAGAGCCTTTTAAAAAGTCAGATTACACTATCGGGAGGCAAAAACATAGATAAGACATTGAGAAACAGAATATCGGCAGCTTAAAACTACTTTGAATGGGAGCCGTCAGATTCGGCCGATCAACGGTCCAGATCCGATCGGCAAATCGCAATCTGTGGTGGCAAGCGGAGGCTATTAGCAGAGACCAAATGGTATATGCGACAGTGATTAGCGGGGTCAACGAGGACCGTCAATCAAGCGTGCAAATCGATGGCCCAAGTTGAATCGCAATATCACAATCGACGATTACATAGAAGCGCTTACAAACGGCCCAGGGGTTGTGCGATATGCGATTGTGATATCACAATATCTCATCAGAGCAACACAAAGGAGTGGAGTCAATTCATGTGACTGCGATAGTTAGACCCGACAGGATTATAAATAAAACATATATATTTTGAGTTCCGGTAAACAACATTTTCCTTTGTATTTGCATTTTTCATTAAATAAACGAAATATGAAGGAAAAGCGTCGATGCGATGAATCTGAACCTGAAAGGGTTTATGAATGCATATGCATAATATTTCAAGTCTGTCTAAAGCCATTTTATGGGGTTTTTCAATGTTTAATGTATTTTTTTTAATACAAAGGAAACAAGCGGGATTTCGGGTGGCCATAGGCGGTAAGAGGTTTTGGTCGGGCTCCGCCCGAGCCCATACATTGGCTGCCATGTGTCCAGGCCCTGGAGAACGAAAACCACTCTTTTCGGGTAGTTGACTCCCGTACGCATGGGCCACCCGAAATGAACCACAACCGTTGGATCTAGATCTTCCATATCAATGGTGGAGATGCGATAAGCGATATAAAGGCGGACCTGAAAGGAGTTATAAGGTAGAACCTATAGTGTTTCAAATCCGATAAACGACAGATTGGCAAATTTTCACAGTTTTTAGTGTATTTCTCTGTGAACATAGAGAACGTTGTTTCTGGGGATTTCAAAGGCCTGATGACCTATTCCGTTATAGAACAGGTGGCCACCATCCCTGAAATCATTTAGCAATGATTTCTAATGCTCATATGGGGATCTGAGCAGGCAGAGGTTGGGAAGCCAGAGAGCCTGAGAAGGAGAAATGAATAGATAGTGTCGATTGGCTTTAAAGCCACAGACAGACAAAGACAGAGCCAATCAGTGCTGAGACAGGGAGCAAATAGAGATAGAGAGTCAGTGAGGAGAGTTTGTGTACTCATAAAGACTTGGGAGATCCAAGTGAAGCCTTGTTGTTTTGTATCTGTTGTGTGAGACTCAAATTGAGCTAGCTTTTGTAAAAACTCTGCTTCTGAAGACATAATAAAGAGGTCACCACTAAAGGCTGGACTAGGAGACGTAGCCCAGGAGTGTTGGGTGAACTCCTTGTTAAACTTGTTGTGTTTATGCGTGTTTGTCTATTATGTTCTTTAACTACTTCATTGTCTATGTATTTCGCAATCTTATCGATCCATTGCACAAAGTAACATAGGAAAATCCATGCTCATGTGTCTGTAATACCTTAATAATTGTCTAAGATCTCGTTTTCAGATCAAGTGGTATCAAAGCTTTAGGTTTGCTAAGGTTAGACAAGCTTGTGCTGGATTGTTGAATGTTAACTAAGTCAAATCTCAAATTAGGAGAAGGAGAACTAGTTAAGGCTAACCGAGAAATTGGAAGAGTCTATCCTAGGAGGAAAATGATAGAAGAAATTCCCTTAGAATCAGACTCTCAGTTCATAGACAGTTTCATGACCATGAGAGACATGGTAGAAGAGATGTATCAAGAATTTAAGAAAGGTTGAGGTGAAGATACTTCGACCTCCAAACAAGACAAAGGAATAGAGCAACCTCTTCTAGATGGCCATTCATTTAGAAGGCAAAAGGAAAGGGAAAGAGCCTCCTCTATCAACACCTCCTTCTAGCCCTTTGATTAAATTAGATGAAATTTGATTTGCTAATGTATGATGGAGAATTAAATGTAGAAAAGCTAGATAACTAGATTAGACAAATTGATGTATATTACAGGGTGTAGAACATCGATTCAGAGAGGAGAAAGATTCAGCTGGCCAGCCTTCACCTTGGAGGAACTGCCTTAGTGTGGTGGGAAGGCAGGACACAAGCTAATTTGAAGAAGCATGGTAAAATTCTTTCTACCTAGAGTGAATATGCTTTTGCCATTAAAAAACAATTCTATCCACTAGCTTATATGCAATGAGAAATGATGAGTTGGCAAACTCTTCGGCAATTAAATGGCAAAGTGTACAAAGCTATACCCAGGAATTTAGAAATGGAGCTTTAATTCTAGGCATTTCTCTAGACTCACCTAAAAATTTGTTGAAGTATATAGGTGGTGTTAGTCTCAGTCTTTGCAGCCTTCCTCCAGTGATCAAACATGCTCTTACAAAGTGATTTTAAGGTGTCAAGGTCAAATTTTTCCATTTCAGTGAGTCTTCAAAGCAAAATTTGGTCACTAGGCATTAGGTTTAGGGTTTGATTGTACCCTTGTCAAAGTTGTCCAAATGATGTTCCATGTCACCATTCAACTGAGTGTACCATCATTCAAATGGTTGTCATCATCATGTCAAGTTCCACTGGGTCATTTTACACCTTGTTCATGCTTCAGTTGCGCCTAGGCAAGGTTCATTTCCCTCTCCTAGGGTTTTGAAGTTAATTTCTCTTGGATGGTCAAATCATAAAAAAAACTTGTATCCTGATGTTCATACACCTTCCCTTATCCATAATGTACCTTATTAAACACTTCCCATCACTAAAATCCCCCAAATTCCTCATTTTCGCACAAACCCTAGTTTCTTGCTACAACTTGGCAATTTTTTAGGCTAAGCCTATGCTTTGCCTTTTTGGACACCTTCCCCTCACTCAATCTCTAAGATTCCACTTTCCCCTACTTTCTAACATCCCTCCCACTTCCCAAAATTTTCTCAAGAATTTAGAAGCCCCCTATCCCCTTCATTTCGCTTCATTTCGACAAATCCCTTGTCCCACACATCGAGATAGGTTTCACGCAAATGATGTTTCTGAGAAATAAAAGGTGAATTTCAGAAAAATTTGAGAGTTTTTTGTCCATAACAGACAAAGGAAGAAAAACCTCCTTCACTTTTTACACAGGTGTCATGGTTTTAGAGAAATGTCAAAAATACAATTGCCTCGGAAGAATTGATGCACCTCTAAAGTGACCTTGGGAAAATCCGGTTCTCTCCTAGATTGGTTGGCCAAATAACTTTATTGATGAGTAATATGATAACTATACACAAATATATTTCCAATGAGCTATCATGAGCTAAATTTGGATTTGAGGAACACCTTCAAAAGTTGACTGCAACAGCACTCTTCCCTGAGGCAGCCTCATTGGGCACGTTTTTTACTAGTCTTGGGAGATTTAGTTTTTGATAGGGAAAATGAACTCCAAATTGAACCCCTCTAGCTGGGTTGGAAATTAGACTCAAATACCTTTCCAACAGGCTATCAAGCACCCAATTTGGACACTGGAAAGGCCTCCAAATGTCTCCTACAAAAAGCGTTATTCACAGGCTCTATGCATCGTGCCCTGGCGCGGCGCTTAGGATTGGGAGCTCCAAATCAAAAATGGTTTGCATTTTTGGATTCAACATAAAAAAATAAGAAAACCCAAAATTTTTCATCAAATTTGGAGCATTTTTGGGACTTTTTTGGTCATTTAACAAATTTTTGTGCACAAAACAGGGTTTTTCTCCCAGTGGCACGGTGCTTAGAATTGGGAGATCCAAATTGGAAATGGCTTGCATTTTTGGATTCAACATCAAAAAATAAGAAAACACAGAAAGTTTCATCAATTTTGGCTTTGCATCTAAGTGCATAGAGGCCTAGTAGTCCGCAACTGAGTGCGCAGACCCCTACAACTAAGTGCGCAGGGCAGGTTGAGTCTGTAACTGATTGAAGCATTAATAAAGAGAAGTTTTATACCATTCCTGTGTATTTATTTATTGTTTTTTGCATTGAATTTATTGGGTATAAATTACATTTCTATTGTTTATATGATGCACGAACTTATATGGTTGTGTTGATTAAGTGAATATAAGATAAAGTATCTGTCTACGCGAAGTTAACTAACAACTGTAAGAAGATAAGTAAGATCCATGGGGTAACTTGGGGAAATAGCACAGGTCGCTACCTTAGCAGCACGAAAGCACCTCATCCCTTGGTTAGCGTTGCACGAAGGTGATTATAATAGATTGTGAAGGTCTCGTAGGTCAGGACAGTGTGCGAAGTGACATGCACGAAGGTATTCACAGTTGGACTAAATTGACCCCTCAGACATCTCAAGGTTGCGAAACCTGGTTCCAGCATCCCCCCATACTGCTTCAGGTGAGACCTCAATCAGCGGGTTGTTTTTGAAAGGGCCAGTAGTGTAGGGATTTGTTTGGCTAATTAACTCTGAACCTGGGTCAGGCCCCCTCAAGCCAACAAGAAGCGAAATAGTTCACATATATGCTACAATTGTTAAACTCATCACAACACATTTCCAATAAGTTTAGCAACAAAGTCACCAAAATAGTTCAATTACTTTAGTACATATCAAATCCAACATAAACCGCAAACACTAGAAGAATAGCCCCAAAAAAATCCATGATCCATGCATGAAAATGTGTTGGCCAAATGGATTCCAGTATTAAGTAAAAGTTCCAAGATACATGAATACAATGAACATCACTAGCTCCACTAGTGGAGCGTTAGAGCCACTACTTGCTCCCCAAAATTATTATATCTACCTATCTATTTCCTTTTGGGAGAAGCCAAGGTTAAAATCATTTTTCTTGAGTAATGAGACTCCTTTTATAAATTGATTAATCACCTTTCACATCCTCATGACTCTTGAGTTTCTTTCATGAATTTTCAACTTCTAATGACCTTTGGACTTCTATATAAATGTTGGGACAGGGTCCCCTAGGGTTAAATTTTGTAAAGTTTTGAAGTCTCCACATTTTAAGGAGTGGAGAGCAAGTAGCACAGGTTGATAGGAGTCAAAGGGGCTTTAGGAAGGTCAAAGCCCTTTAGTTGTTAAGAGTTAAGTTGTTTTGGGACAGGGTCCCCTGGGGTTAAATTTTGTAAAGTTTTGAATTCTTCTCATTTTGAGGAGCGAAGCACAAGTAGCTCAGGTTGATATGAGTCAAAGGGGATTTAGGAAAGTAAAAGACCCTTATTTTTTAAGAGTCAAGCTGTTTTGTGATCCGATCATGGCTCATAAGAAGTGAAATTAGTCAATCGATGATCTAAGTAAGAAGTGAAGGATTTGGGTTTGTTTTTTGTACTTAGGTGAAGGGGAAGTATCGTGTAGCTGTGTGCGCGGAGACCTTGGTAAGTTCGTAGCTGAGTGCGTGGGCCCCTATAGCTGTGTGTGCAGGGTTGGAAGAGTCTGTAATAGAAGATCTAAGCATAATAAAGGTTGTTCAGAAGAATTATCTGTGTATCTTTGTATCATTGCTTATCTTTGAATTTACTGTGTGTTTTGATCTATTTAGTGCAATTAATCATGAAAAGTACTTAATAGATGTGTGAATA
>APFE031689140.1:13523-52382 GCA_000404065.3 Pinus taeda
TCATCCAAGAATTGTTCATTTATGTAATGTAAAGGAGGTTGCCCCCTCGAAGAGGTTGAATTCTAAGGCGTTGATCTATCTTTTCTATCTTTTCTTGAGCTGGTTTCATAATAGGACAGTAGATTTCCTGATAACAAAATGGCAAATCCATTGGGGAGAGAATAGCTTGTTTGCTTGTCTATATTTGTTTACTTTATAAACTACAGATGGAGCCTAAAGTTAAGCCAGCTAGCCTTCGAACTGCATTTGCTATGCAAGTACAAAGTAGACCAATGTTGCTTCAGTCCATCTCTGGCTTTTGTTTATAAACTGAACAATTGATTTGTAAACATCCTAATTTCCCTAGTGGTGGCTCAAGTAACCTCATTAGATCAGCCCCTATGATTTTCATTTACTGACTATCATTAGCTCAACCTAAATCCCTGAAATAAGCTGCAAACTATGACCAAAAACCAAGTTGATGTCTCATCCCTGGACCATCACACCTTCTCCTCTTGGCAATCTGGATGCATCGCACCTCCCATGTGTAGTAGGTGAGATGCATCCCTGTTTCCCTGTGTTACAGGTGCGATGATCAGATAAGACTGTTTCTGCCTCCATATTTTGGTTTTTTCTTCACTCTCTTCAGCTTTATTCAGGAGTTTTTTTTGTCTTTGATCAGTATACCACTGTAGAAACTCCCTTCCTTTGCATTATTCAGTCTCCATTGTACAAAGAATTGTAAATGTTTTTATGTATTTTTCGCCATTTACAGTTCTCCTTTACAAAGAAATAGCTTAATCGAACCGTCGTCTTTTGATTTGGAAGTGTCGCAAGTGTTGTTTTCAGTCAAAGAAAATAATCTTACTCTTCTGGATGGTCGATTACACTGTTACTCTTGTATTTGATTTGAATTAATAATATTTCAAGTGTCGAAAGCAGTTTTCAATTCAAAATCGCAAAGTGTCGTCATTTGTCTTCCTTTCGTCTTTTGAAGAGAATATTGTTAGTACTGTCGCTTTGAAAAAATAATTCAGATTTGTACTCGGCATTATTTTTGTCATTCACACATTAAGAAAGCAGAAAACAAATACATGCATGTGCATTTGCATTTATACTTCTTGTTGATTTTGATTTAGGACAGTGCATCTAGTGTGTGCTCTCTGCTCTATGTTGAAAGAATCTCGCTTCTCTTTCCTTAGTAGCTAGGATTTTCATTGCAAAAAGAAGAGTAAACGATTGTTTATCATCTTAGATTGCATTTTAGGAATTGTATATCAACATCACATGGTGAACCTTAAAGGAAAACTTCTTAAGAAAGATCAACTGTAAGATAAATTCAGTGAACATAAAAATGCTTTGGAACCTAACGCACAACATTTAGAAGTCTAGGCTAGAGACGTGTTCCGATGTCGTAAAGCCTGGTAACTATCGCTTTCATCATAGGTTGGGTGATTCCTCCTCTTTGAGATGACAAGTGCCAGTATGGACTTGTCCTCCCACATACCGTCGAGTATATATTGGGAGACCACAATAGGCTATGTCCTTTATCCTTAGGAAGCCATGTCTGTCGCCCTATTTATCGCAATGCACTGAACCAAGCATTTGGGAAGATTGACTGTCGTACCGTAAAAAGTATTCTACAATTTTGCGATTGGTTTGGTAATCCCTCTGTCTAGATTTCTAGATTAGTCTCTTTCGTTCCTTTTCAAACTTCTTAAAGAAAAAGGTCCATCTGAGCACTTGTGACTTCAGGCTCATTAAAAATCGAAAGCGACTAGAGTCATCTTTATCTTTTTCTCAACTCTTAAAAATTGAAAAAGCAAGTTGTGTCAAAGCATCATCAAATTTATTTTAATCAGAATAACGACACTGTTCCCTCGTTGGTCTTAGGTTGAGAAAATGGAGTCCACCAACCAAGGATTTCCCCTTGGGGGAAATCCTAGTCCTTTCTCCTCTTGGGGAGATGTTGGTGCACCTCATATGGCCACATTGTCCCTTCCAGGATTGACAATTGGCTTGCCAATATGGCTCTTCTCGACCTCTGTCATTCAAAGCACCATGATTCCTGAGAAATCAAATCAGCAACTAGATGATACTAGAGTTAACCCCCAACCTTCTGCTTCGTTTGTTTCTCCCTCCCCGCCTTCATTTTTGCTTGGTGAAGCTGGTAAAGCTAAAGACCAAGTAACTGAGAAGAAGAAGAAAGGGAAGGAGAAGGAGAAGAAGAAGAAGTAGCCAAAGGCAAAAAGGGGAAACCATGCATCATCTAGGGAAAATCCACACATTGCACCGTCCAAACCTAAATCTCCATGTGTCATTTGTAAAGGAGACCACTATCATCGAGATTTTCCTTGCATCCCTCAGATCTTAAGGGACTGGTCTCCTTGTTTGCACAATCCGGTGTCATCAACCTCTAATGATCATGTTGAGAGTACACCACCAACTAGCAAAAACGAAGTCTCTGGGCAGAAAGGAAAATATAAATTTCCTTGTAGACTGTGTGAAGGCGATCATGCCATCCACCGTTGTCCCTTCCTGGATGAAGCTAAGAGATTCTTGGATAATCGTCCTGCTTCACTGCTACGGCTTCCTCCTAGATACAAGAAACTCTTTCCGAGTCCATCACTAGTTGAAAATCCGACTGACACACCTTTGTGGTTGGTCGAATCATCTATCATTGAAGATAAACCCTTTGAGTCCACACCGGACCAAAGTCATCAGGTCGAGATGACAATCAACCCAGTCTTGTCTTCGGAAGGTCCATCTTCAAATGATAGAATCACCGAAGAGAATGAGAATGAAACCGTTCAAATTCTTTTCGTAAACATAGACTCCGATGAACATGGGGGCAATCTACTTGTTCCTTTACCGTAGGAAGGAAGTTCATTAGAGTCGTATCCGACCATTTATTTGGTCCCACCTCTGAGCAACCTAGTAGTTTCCTTCTACTGGAATCTACTAAGCAGACCCCGTCTACCGTCTAATGTACCATTCCGAATCATTGTACAAACTTACAGAATGGTCATGGTCGGTACTAGCATAGATGAAGGGGATTCTGTGAGTATCCTTTCCTCAAATACTTGGAAAACGATTAGCTCACCATCGCTTCTGCCTGAGATGCGAAATCTGACAGGCTTCGACAAAGGAACCAGTCGACTATTAGGGATCCTTCCAAATTTTCCTATAACTTTGAGAGGGAAAATCGTTTATCTGAACGTAATGGTAGTCTAAGGACCTTTAGATTACAATCTACTCCTTGGGTGTGATTACATTTATAGCATGGGAGCCATTGTCTCCTCACTCTTTCGAGTAATGTGTTTTTCGCATGAAGGCAGAGTGGTCCAGCTCGTAGAACAGCTTTCATTCCTCATCTCACACATGGCTAATAGTCAAATGCCATCCCTAACTGGTCTTTTCACGCAAGGAATGTCTCATCAATCTCCAGTCCGTCCACCTGATGAGCGCGAGTAATTTGGTGATTGTGACTGAAACCCAAGGGGCATGCACCCTAGTATGCTTCGGAAAAAAAACTTCGAGTATAAAGTAGGTTTCCACGGAGGATATATGACTAGTCTGACACACCCATCCATTTAGGAAAATGGGATTAGACTAGAATAAGATACATCTGTTAGAAGGTATGCCTTTCCTGATAGAACATATGTTCTGTCTGCAAATTGAAGGGTAACCTAGAAATTCTACTTCACTATGCCTGGGGGCATGCAAACCTTTTCGGATGAAAGTGAAAAGTGACCATTTATTTTCTTATTTTATAGGTTCTTAACCCTTTAAACTCGTAGGATTGGTCATTCCTAGCTTACATAAAGAAAGGATTCGGAGCAAAGTTTCAAATGGTGCAAGCTCCCTAAAAATTGAAACTATCAATGAGACATCCTTATTATACGACTAGCACAAGTAGTTTTACACAAAGTTCAAGCTCATTAAAAATTAAACCTAAGCAATGAGCATATGTTCCACTAGATTTTAAACTCATTAAAATCATTATCATCAGCTTTTGAGCCTTGGTCATGTTCTTACCATCACCTCCACTCTGTTTTAGCCAATCATACGTCTCCATTTGATTGTTTACCCTTTTGAGGAATAGCTGTGATGAGTAATTCTGTTAGCCATCCTCTTAACAATGTCGTGATTGGAGAATTCCAAACTTTACCTCGAACCAACTGCTACCCAAGAATATCACTCATTCCTCAAAAAACAAGTCTCCTTTAAGCTCTTCTCATCTGACTCGTAAAATATGAAAAGATTGACAAGAAATTGGCCTCTCCAGCTCATTAAAGCTATTGGAAGTGTTATCCCTCCTCTAGATTTTAATCTTTTTGGACCTGAGGGATCATTACACAAAAAGATCGAGTGCTTATCTTGTTCGACTCGTTAAAACTATCGAAAATTCATCCCTTTCGTATTATTTTATACTTTTTTGGACTAAAGGGATTATATGACGAAAAAGGATAACTGGAGTTTCCTTTCTGTACCTTTTCAGACTCTCTAAAATTGAAAAAGGACCGAGTTATCTTTGTCGTTAAACTCGTTAAAACAAATAGTGAAAAACTTGTCCATGCAGACAAGAACAAGTTTCACTATCGCTAGGCTCATTAAAACATAGAGACGGGTTTGCCCGAAGGGAAAATTATAGAATAAGCATATGTTATCCTCCTCAAGCTTGAAAAAAATACAGAGGTACTGGTCAGCAATGACTAGGGAAAAATTGGGAAGAAAACTTGAAGAAACTTTATTGATAGCAAGTGGCTCTTGAACATGACACTTTCACGCCATCACCATGATTGAGTCGGGTTGGGTTATTCCATTCACCGGTCATATTACCATTGGTCCACCGTACCATCCATTTTTGGGGTTAATGCTACCAATCCATTTCAGTGTCATCGATATGTTCAAGAGAAGTCGCTTAGAGAATTCACCAACCCAGCTTGTATCTCATCCGCTACAATACCTTCACCCTTCATTCTTTCATGACCGCCACCTTGAACCCTGTATCATCAGTTCGTTTTCACCTCCACAAAATCATTTGCTCTGTTCCATGTCATAGATGTGGGATTTATTAAGGCCCTCCTATGATGGGTCACTTCTTGTCGATGGCAACTCATTATCCAAGAAGTCAACCTAGGAACAACCCTTTCAGTACTTTGAAGCTTGCATACCTTAAGGGCAATTTTCTCACTTCCGGCGACAAGTTTACATCAATGGCCTTCGACCGAAAGATTTTGCATGGTGTTTGATGCCAAGTCCCATTTTTACACCACGTGAATTGTACTGTTGTACCTTGAGGTTCATCATCATTATCGGTGATTCCTCTCGTGCCTGTTAACGGCTTACGTCATTGGTTGGTAATCAGGCGATGTCTTTCCATGTTCGACTCCAAAACATCTTTTCACATGGATCGACTTCTACTTTGAGCAAAGATTGAACGAGTTTGAAGACCCCGGATCTAGTTTCATCCATCTGAGCTACGATATATTCAGGAAAATAAAGACATCAAATGTAAATCATCGCTGCATAGATGATCATCTAGATCAAAGGATGATGGCTCTATCAGAATCATCAATCTGCCACACAGACGGTTGTCTGTCCTATGTACATGAAAATGAATTTATAAAGCTAAGCATGGGAATACCCACTCACCTAGGCCATGAAAATAGTATGCAAATAATGTATTGTATTGTATCTTATTACATGTCGCCTTCCAATTCGAAAAACCTTGGATCCTCATGATAAAGCATTTCACCCGACATCAAAAAGATTTAC
Source organism: Pinus taeda (assembly GCA_000404065.3). Classification (NCBI taxonomy): domain Eukaryota; kingdom Viridiplantae; phylum Streptophyta; class Pinopsida; order Pinales; family Pinaceae; genus Pinus; species Pinus taeda. Next base: position 19,284 of record APFE031689140.1, read on the forward strand.
AACCTCATGCTTTAGGGGGCAACTGTTATAGACATATTTGGGCACTACAACTCCAATCATATATGTCCATAAACCAAGGGCTTTTAAGTCCCTAAAAGTGTTGTTTCATACCCTAAAGGAACAAGGTCAGTTGATTACATCATCTCCCAGAAGTTCTCCATGGAAAACTGCTCAGAACTGGTCAAAACTGGACCATATAGACTGCTCAGTGCTAAGGGTGAGATGCATCTCACTTGCCACATGCAAAAAGTGTGATGCATACTGAAAATCCCTTCTATAGGGTGCAATGGGTGAGAGTAGACAACTGGCAGAGACAGTTTGCAAGGTGGATGATCATGGAATCTTCCAGAAACTTCTCCTGTGACACTTGCCTCTCTGAATTCGCCCAAGGATGAGTAAGAGATCATGAATCTCCAAGTGGAATCAAGAACTATCCAAGAGAGGACACTAATAAAAGTCCCAGAAGCCGACTCACCCCCCTTCAAACATTAATATATGGATGCCTCATCCCAGAGATCCAAAGGCTGGAATCTTTTATTTTGTAAGGAAGTGTTGTTGGTTTCTTGGTGGAATATCATAGTGTTGGGTGATCTAAGCTTTTCATGAGGTGAAGAAAGGCTTTCATGCTAGGAGGATGATGTTGGGTCAGATCAATGGGTTGTAATCCTCTCTTCTACTCTTTCTATCAATAAAGCTATTTAAGTTTTCCTCCACATTCTTGTATGTTTGATGATATATGCATTTGTGTGGTCAATATATATTTGGTCCTATATTGTTTATGATTGTAGGTCTCTGTACTTTGAAGGTATTATGCTGCTTTAACTTTACAGGTGCTCTTTGAAATGGGGTAATCAAGGAAGAAGCGGCAAAGATCTGTCAAAGGGGAGAAGAAACAAGCAAGGAGCCAAGCGAAGACTGAGGTTGGTACTCTCTGCTTCTCTCCCATCTACTTCTCATAAAGGAAAACAAAAGTAACTTTAATTTGTATGTTTCTAATATAGCTACCCATCTTAGTGGGACTAGTAGCTCTGAATGGACACTAGATTTCCCGATAACACCCCTAGAGTCAATTTTGGGGTTAAAAGCCCAACTTTTGGGGCAGAAAGCGCAGTTTTTTCTATGAAAAGTGTAAAGTCTCTGCAAATTTTGGTCACGCAGCATGTAGACTTAAAGTGTCATAAAGGGTTTTTACCCTTATTTTACGTAAGTTGTGTCAGATTTAGTAGATCTATCCATGGTCTGCGAACCATGGGAGTGTATAAAAAGAGAGTCTTAGAAGATTTTAAGGTAGTTTTTAGTTCAATTCAGTCATTGATGACTGTAATGGGTCATTAGCGAAAGGAGAAAAGAATCTTATAGTAGTAGAGAGGCTCTGCAGATGTGTGCACAGAGGCCTAGAGTAAAGTTCGCAGCTGAGTGCATGAACCCCTACAGCTGAGTGCGTAGGGTAGTTTGAGTCTGTAAGAAGATCTAAAGCATTAAGAAAGAAGATTACTCTGGAAATACCTGTGTTTGATCTATTTACTTCTGTTATGAATGAATGCAATTATGTTATGATGAATATTGGGTTTATGATTTAATTCTATATTGATACACGAATCTGTATGTTTTACATTTTTATATGAATGCAAGTAATAATATCTGCTTACACGAAGACTATCTTAATGCATGCTAAACATATCAGACACTTAAGCCAATCTGGGTAGTAATGGACTTAGGAGTGATTACAGAGGCGCGTAAGTGGTTTATTTTCCTATTTAGGGTCCATGAAAGATAGTCGTAGACCTTCACTAAGGTTTAGGGTCTGGAAAGAGGAATTTATATCGATAAGCCTTGAGGGATTATCGATCTACACGAAGGTAGATAAAGGGTACCAAACGACATCACTACCATCTCTAGGTGTGGAAACTTGGTTCTATTATCCCCCCATACTACTTCGGGTGAGACCTCAGTCCGTGCTCCACAGATTGATGTCGAAAGGGCCAGTAGTGTAGGGATTTATTTGGCTAAACTTAATGTTGAACCTGGTTCAGGGCCCACTAAGCCAACTGATTGTCACTTTGTTCAACTGCTTGTAGTCAATGCACAATTTGAGAGTACCATCCTTCTTCTTTATAAACAATACTGGTGCACCCCAAGGTGATACACTTGGCATAATTTATCCCTTGTCAAGCATTTGCTTAAACTACAACTTCAATTCTACCAACTCTAGAGTGCTCATCCTATATGGTGCTTTTGATGTTGGGGTTTCCCCTAGCACCAACTCAATAGAGAAATCTACTTCCCTATGAGGAAGTAACTCTGGAATCTCTGCTGGAAACACATCCTGATACTGCTACAATATAGGGTACCTCTTGAAGATTTATGCATCCTCAACATCTTTACCCTTGCCACTAGAAATATGCACTGCAAATAACACGTGCCCTTTTATGTGATTGCACTTTTCCTACATAGCTTTCACTATCCTAATTGATGTTGCTTTCCTCTTACCCTATAATATTCTCAGCTCCCATTTTCATCCAAGCATTCAATGGATTTGGCATAACAAACCACCTCGGTGCTATGAAGATATGACCAATCCATACCCAAGAGCACATTATATGATCCCAATGACAATACATTAAGATGCACTGATGTAGACATGCCATTCAACTCAAATGCACAAGCTCTTACCCAATGATGATATTTTTTCTTTGTACTTGTAGCCAGCTTCACTAACCAAGACTCTACATGCACTTCTTTATTTAAACCACACTTATCCACCAAGTCAGGACTAGCATAACTATAATTAGATCAAGGGTTAATCAAAATAGAAACAACTTGATCACAAATCTTATTGTGCATTTCAATGATAGATGCCTGATGGTCTGCCTACCTATTATCCAATGCTGCATAGATATGAGGAATGCTCTGACCAACATCCCCAATAGCCTGTGCCTCTTGTGCACTATATATGATGAGCCTCAACATTGAGTAATTATATGAGCCTTAATTGGCCTTAATTCACCTCCTAGCTTAGTCAAACCAACTATTCTCACAACTTATTGCATACTTTTGATTATATTTTGTTTATGAGATGAGTTAGAGTTAGATATTTGGCTTTGTGGTCTAATGTGCATGTAATGCAGGAATAAAAGAAAAAATCAAGGAGAAATGCAGGTATAAAAGATAAAAGCAAGGAAATATGGAAAATACCTTGGTAAAAACTCGAATGGGACAAGGGAGAGTAATTATACGAGGTAAATCCTCCTCACTTACTACCCCTCCATTCAAATATTCTTCCATCGGGTCGGAGTGCAAACAGCCATCACTTTGAAGACTAGAATATAACCGAGCAAGTGAAAAGGACATAAACCAGTTTATTTTGAGTGGAGAGCCAAGCCTCCCTAATGGGAAGTAAGTCGTTAGAGACTTCATATGTATAAATAAAGAGGCTTCGGACCTCAGTAGGATTCACAATTTCATTGTAAAATTCTATTTTATTTCTAAACTGCAAAGACTTATGACAATTGTTCTGTAATCCATGGTTTTTATGATAAGAATGAATTCTGTTTAAGCCAACTCTGAGTTAACTCCAAGGGCTGAAGCTCTTGGGTTAGGGCCCGACCCAAAAAGCCAAAGCTCCTCTTTATTGTACCATTATGCTAGCATAGGTTCCTGGTTTACATTGTTCATTTGCTTAAGTAGCATAGATTCCTATTTCTGTTCATTTACTTAAGTAGATTCATGGTTTTCTGTTTATTTGTTTAAATAGCTGCATTTCCATTACAACAGTATAGTGTAGATGATTCATGGTTTTTCTATTTAGTTGCTTCAGTAGCTGCATTTACTTCAGTTTACTTCCATTTACGCCTTCTTTCAGTTCATAGGTTAGTTAGAGGAAAAAGATCATCATCAGGTTGTGCACAGGTGTCTTGGCCTCATCTCCTCCCTCTGGGATCATGACTTGAGAAAGAGACCCTTTAGCAACCCCAAAAACATAGGTTTCTAGTTCTCACATAAGCTATGGAGTTCATTGTCTGATGCAGTTATTTATTCACCTGCATTGGTTTTCTCTGTCGTTTTCATTTGAAACCTCCTTCAACACGTTCTTCATGCATCACTTCCTCGTCATCCAATCTGCAACAAACCTTTACAATCACCGTCTGATTCACTATTTTCTCTAACTGCTGCCTCACATAGAGTCCACCACTTACTTTATGCACTTTAATTCCCCACCGTCGATTTACCTCACCTGCTCCGATGGTTGTTGCTTCACCCAATCACCAACTAGCTTGGCCGATCTCCACCATTGATCAGCCCTGCCTAATCCAACGACTATCGTGCAATCTCGCGTGGATTGTTGCATGACCTTTATCCGCCCGAGAGGACGTGGGAAAAGTGGTTTTCTCATGCTACGTCTCACGCAGTAAGGCTATCGCGTGAAATTTCAAAATACAGCTTACAGCCTGAAGGGCGTGTGAGAAACTACTTACAGCCTTAGAAACCCGCTCCATCATTTCCACACATTTCTTTTTCCCTCAATACGATCTCCGCCATCCATCTCTTGACTTCATCCACGTGATAAAATCTTAGTCGTTCATCGCGTGCGTTCATCCTATTAACCCCTTTAGTCACTTAATCTACACGATAGGATCTCAGCCATTCATCGCTTCATTACCTCGTTTGTCCATCTCTTCACTTAATCCCTCGTAATACGATCTTTGTCGTTCATCTGCTTTGTTAACCTTATCCATCCATCCATTCACTTAATATGTTATAGATCTAACCCAAAAATATATGATAATAGAAATAAACCCAAGAATAACAATATTTGAACATAGAAATGATTCTTTATTAATCAAACCCTTAAGGTAGGGCAACACCATATATTCACTCCTTCAGGAAGGAGAACACTCCACAAGCCATATGCTTGTTCATACAATATTCCTTGACATCTCTCAATGTGGAGTCTCTAGCCTCTATATAGGCCTCATACATACAATAATGTGGGTCATTACCATGGTTCCCTCAATACCATCTATCTAATACCATGGGCCCATTACATTATTACTAGCTACTTGTGGTCCCTTACATGATACAGGTTAACCACCTTATTTATTACTGTGGCCCATCCCATTATTACATTATTCCCTTGGGTAGCTCCCTTCGTACCCCATATTATCCCCCCTAGGTATATAACATTCCACCCCCCTTAACATGTTTCTTCCCTGAAACATGAGAAGAACACAAATAATAAGATCTACTCAAAAGAGTAGTCCACTAGTACCATGCACATGCATCTAGCCATCCAAGAGAAAGGTGAACCCTCGATCTCTTTGGTGCCTCACTCACTTGAGATGGAAGTTGACCTTGGCAGCTCTTCTGTGTTGATGTGTAGTAGGTGGATCTTCGCTCCTCTCTATCTGTCATTTGGGGGTTTTTGTCCTTGTGGCTAATTCATTGCCATCATGTTGGTTTCTTTCTTGCTAGGTGATGTGGGTGATGATATGTTGAAGTTTTAACCCATGGTGTCTTTTTCCTTAATTCACCCCTTACTGGAGCCTGACTGTTATCTGGTGCATGTTGTGGTGCCTGTTGTGGTGTCTTATCTTCCAATATTACTTCAACCACTGAGCCCTCATCTGATGTATCAGAACTTGTATCATTTTCTGCTTCAAACTCTGTTTTTGTTTGATTGTCGATCATCAATGGCTCATCCTTTGATATGTCAGTCCCTGGAACATCTTCTGCTTCAGCCTCTGTGGACTCTACCTGTTTATTGATGGAAATGTCCTATAATGTAATTCTCTTCTTTTTATACTAGAGCTTCAGGAATTTCTTCTGCACATTAATATTGACAGTACCCACTGATTCCATCCAAGGATATCCCAAAACAACATCCATGTTATCCATATCTAAAGTATAAAAATCACAATGCAACACATACTTATCCATAGAAAGCTTCAAATCTTTATAAACTTGAACATCCTTATTATCAAACTATGTGTTTTCAATGTGTTTTGCTGGAACTTGCAATTTTTTTGCCAAATCAACATTGATAAAATTATGCTTGCTGCTAGGATTTATAGACACAATGATCTTCTCCTTTTGAATCAATCCATGAACCTGTAATAAGGAGATACTAGCAGAAAATAACCCTTTAGGTTTCTTGGTTTCGTTCTTTCCTGTAAAAAAAATTCTTTGTTTGGTTTTGTGGTTTCCTCCTTTCTAGTATGATACCATTCGTCCAAAAGTAGTTCTTCTATTTCATCAACACTACATAACTTCATAAACTCACTGTCAAGTGATTTCCACCATATATAGGCCTCATTTTTGAAATAGGACCCTATTTTGTCCTTCCAACACCCTGGATGGTCCAACTTATGATATGTTATAAAATTTTCAATAGAAGACCAATCATATTTTCCTTTAAAAAACTTACTGTTATAATCCATGAAGAGAGTTTGTAAACAAATCACTTACTTGGCGAAAATTTGAAATGGCCACAATTCCGTCAATATTGCTCAGAATCTCTATTATGAACTATTTCAAAAATGGAACAACCATTTTGTATCCGCCCATGTGATAGAAATCCTAATCCAAGCACTGGAATTTCATATTTGTGTTGCAACTCTCCCACCATCACCAAAAATTCTGAAAAAAGAGCTGATTTTAATTCAGCAATATCTCCCTCATCCAGACTTTGATTCGACTGATTTTTTTTTTTGAAATCGGGTATTTGTTCACAACGAATCCAGATCTGCAATTAGATTGTGTAGATTTTGCTTCAAAATGTACAGATATGTGCCACAAACTCGCTGCCCTGAAAAAATGTCTGCAACACCACTGATTTTTAGATCAATGATATCTTCTTCATCCGGACTTCGATTCAGCCAATTTTTTTTTTTGAAATCGGGTATTTTTTCACAAAAAATCTAGATCTACAATTAGATTTTGTAGATTTTTCCCCAAAATGTACAGATCTAATCTGCAAACTCACCACCCCAAAAAGTTCTTGCAAAAAAAAAAAAAAAAATCTCCACTTTTGGCCAAGAAAGTGCTCTGATACCACTTGCTATAGCTCTGATACCACTTGTTATAGATCTGATATAAAAATATATGAAATGATACCAATATACCCAATAACTGTAAATAATCACCAAAAATAACAAAATCTGAATAGATAGAAATGATTCACTTTATTGATAAAACCCTTAAGGTAGGGCAACACCATATATTCACTCCTTTAGGAAGGAGAACACTCCACAAGCCATATTCCTATTCATACAATATTCCTTGACATCTCTCAATGTGGAATCTCTAGCCTCTATATAGGCCTCATACATACAATACCATGGGTCATTACCATGGTTCCCTCAATACCATCTATCTAATACCATGTGCCCATTACATTATTACTAACTACTTGTGGTCCCTTACATGATACGGGTTAACCACCTTATTTATTACTATGTCCCATCCCATTATTACATTATTCCCTTGGGTACCTCCCTTTGTACCCCATATTATCCCCCCTAGGTATATAACATAATCTCCACAATTAGATCTCGGCCATTCATCTGCTTTATTACCTTGTTCGTCCATCCATTCACTTAAGCCTTCACGATACGATCTCCATTGTTCATCCTGTTCATTCACCTCGTTCATCCATTTATTCTCTTAAAGCCCCGCAATAAGATCTCCACCATCCATCTTTTGTTCGTTGATCAATCTAACAGTCCCTAGGCGCTACTACATCCCTACTTCCTCCTTTCACCAATTTCGATCTCCGACTGCTTTTTCCGCTTGAAAACTGATTTAAGTTAGTTTCTTTGTTTACACCTTAGGATAGTTTGATGCTTTTTACTTTTTCAACTTAGATAGCATCCTTAGGATTAGTGATGTTTTTAGCAATGCTTCTTAGCATGGTTGTTTAATTTGTTAGTTAGGTTATGGTGTGGTTTATCATTACATGATTTTTTCTTCAATGTTGTAGTAGAAGTAGCTCTCCCTTAGGATAGATTTACTCTTCTTCCATCAAAGAGTTAAGCTTCTTATGACCCTATAGAAGTCTGGCTTGGAACCCCTGGGGTCTCTTGCTAGATGAACGGTGACAATAGGCAGTACCTTCAGTTTTACTTGTGCATATAGCACTGTCACCTCCAAGTTTGTACGAACCTCGAGTTGATAAGTAAAGTTGGTAGCACTGGGATTTGTAGCATTCTTGTTGTAATATCTAGGCTCATCATTTTTTGGAATCGTTGCTGAAGAGGTGTCTAATTAGAAGTAAATACTTCTTTCTTCTATTTTCTAGTCTCCAACTTTCTTTTCTTCTACTTCTAATCTTCAATTTTCTTCCATTATTTTATTTCTACAAAAGTAATCTAGTAGCTTTATTTCTTTCATTTGTCATTAGCTGCTTTCCTTTCCATTATGTAAGTGCTTTATAACTTTAAAGAAAATCTTACAAAAAACAACCCAAAAACATTTCCTTTCATGCCTCTTAGGAATAGGGACAATTTAGGGAAATTATTGACAAATACCCCCACTGCATCCAATAGTATACCTTCTCTCTTCTTTGGTGACTGTGAAGTGGAAGAACCTTTAGGTGAGCAACCTTACATATTTGAAGAACCTACAAGGGAAGAAGAAGAAGAGGAAGAACCCATTCCTACTGAACCAATGACTAGAAACCAAAATGAAAAGAGAGATAGAGATAAAATTAAGAGTGCCTTCCCATCAGCAAAACCAATGGGGACACTGAGATGGAGAATATAAGCACCTCTGCTCTACCTCATTTCCATGGCTTGACCACAGAGGACCCTGACACTTTCCTATTTGATTTTGTTGTTATATGCCAAACCTATGACTATATAGATGATGAGAAAAAGTTAAAATTGTTTCCATCTACCCTCAAGGATGTAACATTGCGTTGGTTCATGGGTTTACCTGGAGATAGCATCATAACTTGGGCTCAGATGCAACAAAATTTCAACGACAAATATAGGGACTATTGTAGGTCAAAGGATACTAAAGAAGAGATTTTCGGGATGACCATAGGCCAGGATGAATCCCTAGAAGGCTGTGAAGAAAGATTCCATCTCAGTTACAAAAGGGTCAGCTTCACACTTGACCCTAAGTCACTAAAGCTGGTCCTGCTTAGAGGAGTAAGGGAGCATCTCCTGGATACCTTACATATGATAGTAGGAGGAGATGTCTACCAATTACCCTATGAGGATATTAAGACTATCTTTAGAAACCATTCTAAGGCAGCCAGGAAAAAGGGTATGGGTAGTCAACCTATGGCCCTTACATCATCCTCCAACTTATCCATCAAGGGTGAAATTGGAAATATGCTGGAAGATTTCAAAAGTGATATGCTGCAAACCCTTGCCTTGAAATTGCACACCATGAACATCAAAAGGAAGCAAGAGGAAGCAGAGAGAGCCTTGGCCACCTTTTGTCCTAGATGCACCAGGAGACATCCTAGGAACAAATGTCCACTGAATTGTATTAAGATTTGATCAATCTGTGAAGAAAACCACTCCACATACAAGTGCCCTTATTTACCTAGACTCAAAGTTGTATATCAAGGAGCTGAAGGGGTCATTGATCAGCTTTTCTACATCAACCAAAGGAGACCTCGTGGGCCTAGACCATACCAGCATGGTATGCAAGGGTCATCCCATGCATATTACAACCCCAACCAAACCACAACTATACCTTCTTGGGGACCCCCTGCTCATCCTTCCTGGTCTACACCCCCTCCTTGCTCCTATGCATCTCAGTATCCATCCTAGCCAGCCAACCAGTCATTTCAACCTTATGTTCAGCCACAACATCAGTGGAATACCCCACTTGAGGGGTGGAGGCCCCAATTCAATAATGTTCCAGCCCTATTGCCTCCACCACCTACCCACCACAACTCCTACACTTTGATCCACCCAAACAACCCCAGATTCTAGCCCAGCCAAATCCAAACCCAAACAATAGGTAGGCTCAACAAGTCTATAGTGGAGAGACATCATACCTAGCTTATGCTGTAGAAATCCAGGAGATCAACCTAAGATCTGGGAGAATTCTCCCTGATAACCAACCTCCCTCTCACCATAGGGAGGTTGAGGAAGAAAGAAAGGAAAGCAACCTTAAAGTAAATCCACCCTTTCCTGAGAGATTAACCCAACCACTCCAGCCTACCCCAAAAGAAACTGAACTTCTGGGAGAATTGAAAAATCTATGTGTAAAGATCCCCCTTCTCCAGGCAATCAAAGATGTTCCTATTTACAATAAGTTGATTAAGGAGAAGTGCTTCAAGCATCTAGGAAGAAGAAAAAGGGATGTCATACCATTAATTTCATTGGGCAATTGTCTAACTTAATGATGGGGCAAGTAATATGTCCAAAATATTTGGACTTTGGAAGCCCTATAGTAGATGTGCACATCAATGGAACCATTGTCCCACACACTCTGATTGATCTTAGGGCTGCCATTAATGTGATGACCAAGGACACCATGCTCAAGCTCAACCTCCAAGGGTCATTAAGGAAGACCACAACAGTTCTACAACTTGCAGACTGTTCCACTGTCACTCGTGAGGGAATTGTGGAGGATGTGATGGTCTCCATTGACTCCTGGGAGTACCCCGCAAATTTCCTAGTTCTCCAGCCTAAGGCTAAGCTTATTGGTTACCCTCTCATCCTTGGAGGGCCATGGTTGGCCACAACCGATGCTTACATTAGCTGCAAAGCTGGGAATATGACCATCAAGAATGGGCATATGTCCAAACAATTAGTCTTATACCCTCCTCCTCAACCTACCCTAGAGCACGATTTACCTTTATGGTTAGAGGAGGAGGAAGAAGATGAGGTTTATTCTGCCTAACTTTATGTTTTGGAAGAAACCATAGGAGGAGGATAGCAAGATGAGGATGACTTAATTGAACACCTGCTCCAAAGTCCAACTCCTAGTTCATTACCATTAGAAGAGGAAGTAAGGGAAACCTAGAGCAATCATCCAATTGACTTATTCTTGGCCAATTCCAACCCACTCTGTGTCAAAACCATAGAATTTGGCCTAGAGATAACTTTGAAAATTAACCCATCTCTTTCTGCTTTAGAAGAGGAAAATCTATGCAACATGTTGAGAGAACACCTAGAAGCCTTCACTTGGAGTTATAAGGAAATGAAGGGAGTACACCCCTCTGTGTGTACTCACCACATATACATCAAAGATTGTTGCAAGCCAATCAAGCAACCACAAAGGAGGATGAATCCAGCTCTTAAAGACATAGTCAAAAAAGAACTACAAAAACTGCTAGATGCAGGATTCATTTACCCTATCTCAGACAGTGAGTGGGTCTCTCCTTTAGTATTGGTTCCCAAGAAAAATGGTAAGTGGAGGATCTGTGTTGATTATAGGGAGTTGAACAAAGCCACAAAGAAGGATCATTTTCCCCTACCCTTCATTGACCAAGTGCTAGATGGCCTGGCAAGGAAGAAGTTCTTTTCTTTCCTAGATGGATTCAGTGGGTACAATTAAATCCAGATCTATCGAGAAGACCAAGATAAGACCACATTCACCTATCCTTGGGGTACTTTTGCATATAGGGTCCTTCCTTTTGGCCTATGCAATATTCCTACCACTTTCCAGAGATCAGCCTTAACTATTTCTGCTAAATTAATACATGATGCAGTGGAAATCTATATGGATGATTTTACACCTTATGGCTGTGATTTTCACGAAGCCTTGACTAACCTAAGCAAAGTATTACAAAAATGCATTGAAATGAATCTGTCTCTCAGTCCAGAAAAATGTGAATTCTTAATTATCAAAGGGACTGTGCTAGGTCATTCAATATCTCATCAATGACTGCAGGTGGACCCAAACAAAATAGAAATCATCCAAAGGGTCCCACCTCCACAAAAGCAGAGAGATGTCAGGAGTTTCTTAGGGTTAGCTGGATACTACCGAAGGTTCATAAAGGACTTCAGCAAGTTGGCCTCTCCTTTGTTTGGATTGTTAGCCAAAGATTCTTAGTTTATATGTTCAAAGAGCTGTCAAGAGGCCTTAGACATTCTAAAGGCTAAGTTAACCACTGCACCAATCCTTAGAGGCCCAAACTGAGCCCTCCCTTTTCATATTCATGTTGATCCCTCACATAAAGCCATAGGAGCAGCCTTAGGTTAGGAAGAGGATAAATTGCCCTATGCCATCTATTTTATCAGTAAGAACCTATCAAAGGCTGAGATAAACTATATTGTGACTGAAAAGGAACTCCTGGCTATTGTGCATTCATTAAAAAAAAAATTGGCATTACATTACAGGCTATCAAACATTTGTGCATACTAATCATGCTGCAATCAAATATTTAATGAATAAATCAAATGTAATGTTAGAATCATAAGATGGTTTTTTTTATTACAACAATTTAATCTAACTATTATTGATAAGCCTGGTAAGGAAAATGTTGTTGTTGGCTTTCTATCTAGGATGAATCTGCCTGCAGGTGAAGAAGGAATGGTGGATGACCAGTTACCAGATGAGCACTTGTTTTCTATTTCAGTTCTCTCCCCATGGTTTGCTGATATAGCAAACTATTTAGTATCATCATAGTTCCCACCAAACTTTCCCTCCAAATAAAAGAGTAAGATAGTCAGAAAGAGTGCCCCCTTCACCTGGATTGGGGGAAATCTGTTCAAACTTGGCCTAGATTAAATCTTAAGAAGGTATGTAAGGGAAGAGGAAGTCTTTAACATCCTTTTGACCTATCATGATGGGCCTTGTGGAGGTCACTTTGCAGCAAAGAGGACATCATTCAAAGTATTGCAAGCAGACTATTCTTAGCCTACTCCATTAGGATGTAAAAAAATACATTAGTCAGTGTGATTCGTGCTAGAGGATGGGAAAGCCTACTCCAAGAGATGAAATTCCCCTACAACCTCAAGTGACTTTCGAGCCATTTGACAAATGGGGCATGGACTTCATTGGGCCTATCAACCCTCCTTCAAAGCAAAAACATCACATCATTATATGCACTGATTATTTGACTAAGTGGTCTAAAACCAAGGCAATTAAGACAGCAACAAAAGAAAAGGTGGTTGAGTTCCTAAGGGAGAATATATTCTACAAATTTGGGTACCCTAGAGAGCTAGTCACAAAACAAGGCAACCAGTTTACCTCCAGCATGATTGAAGAATTGCTCAGCCATCACAAAATCAAGCATATGACCTCCACTCCCTATCATTCACAAGCTAATGGTAAAGTGGAGGTGACCAACAGGGCACTGGAGAACATCTTAACCAAGGTAGTGATCAACAACAGGAAGGATTGGGCAGAGAGACTAGTTGAGGCCACCTAGGCCTATAATACAACATGGAAGACCACCACTGGGTTTTCACTCTGAGTTGATCTATGGGAAAAAGGCTTTATTGTCCATTGAGTTTGAATATAACACATTAAGGATGGTAGCCCAACTAGATTTGGATCTCAGTCATGCACATAAATAAAGGTTGTTACATTTGAATGGCTTGGATGAATTCAGAATGTAGGCCCTCCTACATACAGAGATAGTTCAGCTTTAGAGGAAGATTTGGCATGAAAAAACATTAAGGAGAAGCAATTTCAAGAGGGAGACTGGGATTATTATATGATTCAAGGTATAAAGACTTCCAGGGCAAGCTAAGGACAAGATGGCTCAGACCTTATGTGATGGAAAGATGCCATGACAATGGTTCAGTGCAGATCAGAACTATAGATGAAGAAGCCATTCCATTACTAGTTAATGGACACCGATTGAAAATGTACAAGAGGCCTTTATCAAAACAAGAGTTCATAGACAATATCAATAAGATAGTGATGATGATGGAGCAAGTTCCAGCTCCTCCCTCATCAGGACACTGAAAAGGAAAAAAGAATAAGGATTCAGGTGAAAACCTCCATGAGGTGCCTGAGTCCCATATTTGGGTTAAAAACCTTATGAGGTGGCCCAAGGATGAGAAAAAAATGAAGAAAAAAGAAGATCACTGGGTGAAAACCTTCCTTGAGGTGCCCAGGGCAGATATCTAGGGTGAAAACCTCTTTGAGGCAGCCTAGGTGTTTTTCAAAAATATATATATAATAATAAAAGAAAAAAACATAATTGTTATTTGCAGGTGGTTGAGAAAGACAAGCAAGGAGCAAATAAAAGATCCGAAGGGAACTCGACCTCACATATATTCATCTCCTCCACTCCTTACCATGCATCCCTCCATCAAACCCATTGTTTTTCACTTAATTGCTTCAATTCAAGTGAATATTGTGTTTTCAAAAAAATCACCTCAACGATTACCATCATCCCTGCATCCACATACACTCCTACTCCCTTTGTCCATTCATTCTAACATCCTCACAACACTAGCCAAGAACATGATCAATAAATTCCAAGGGAGACCCCAAACATTGCCAAGTGGTGATCCAGGAGCTCCATAGCAGCAGTAGCATCATCAGATCCAGGAGCTCTACAACAGCATCAGATTTTCAACCATAGACACCTGCAAAAGCTAATAAACCATCAGCAGAGGAGGAAAAATAATGACCATCAGCAGCACCTCTGATCTTTGACAACTGCAGCATGGAATCAAGACCACAGGTAAGTATCCCACTCACTCACTCATATGCATCATTTGATCAAAATTTGTAAAGGTTAAGAGGTAGTTGGTTTATAAGTGAGAAGGTGGAAAAAAGGAAATTATTTAATAAGTAAAAAGAGAATGCAAGATTTCATAGAATAGTATTGTTATGGAAACCATTTGAGAAGACTTGAAGAATTAAGACCTGGGGTAGGAACACTAGTTCACCAAAGACTTAGCATACCCTATTTTCTGATGAAATCACTCATAGACTCCAGCAACAAAGTAAAGAAAGGGAATTCCCAACAGTTGGCTCACCATGGGTTGATCAAGATCCTCATTAAGGATTCCCTCCAAAACCTCAAGATCCCTATAAAATGGTCAGTCTTCAGAGACTTACCAACAAAGGATGACATCAAAACCCTCATCTATGATGTTAGTCCTTCTATCATGGGGAAAGAAGAAACTAATACAAAGGAACATGATGAAAGAGAACACAAGGAGGATGATGTTAAAACAGAGGAAGAAACTGATGGAGATGAGAAAGAACAACAAGAGGAAGAAGGCATTGAAACAAAGGAGAAAGGACAACAAGAGGTCATCCAGTGTAGGATGGAAGCTAAATCCTATGCCCTTACCTTAGAGAACAATAGCTGCAATTTCAGATTAAAACACTAGCACAAAGGGGCACCATGCCATTTCAGGACAACAGGTAGTTTATTGAGCTTTGTGATCAAAATGCACTAGAGGATAGGGCCAAAATGGCTGAGTTTTACTTGCACAACATGGCCCTCCCAGACATGAATATTTGGGATCTTAATACAGAGCTAGGAGATCTACAATTAATGGCTTTGGCATCATCGATGAACCATAAGAAGTCAATGGCTACAGAGATGAAAAGAATATTGGCCAGAGAGAAAAATGAACCTTTTTTTCATCAGAGCTAAACAATCAAATCCCATGGCCCTAATTAGCACCCATAATCTAATTTCAAATGATCCTCAGTTGGCCCCTAGATACCTTACTGCCTAAGAGAAAGCGATTTTACATTTTGAGGATATGTTTAGGCTGCTAAGAGATGATAATATACATGCCTGCTGAAGGAGATGAAACACACTACCACACAACTTGAAGATCAGAGAATATCACTCCCCTCAAAGGTTGAGAGATGCACTCAATAGGACACCTATGTATAAGCAATCAATGCAAAGATTGAAGGTCAATTGGATAGGCCTAAAACTCAGTCCACCACTACTCTTAGGGATGCTAGAAGGGAGAAAAGAAGAAGAGGAAAAGAGGTAGTGGGAAGAAGTAGAAAGGAAAGCAGGCTTCTATAAACAAGAAGAAGAGACCACAACAGAAGCATGGGATGTCAGAGAGGCTACCAAAGCCATGAAGGACATGGACATTGACTAAGTTGCTCAAAGGATGAGCAACACGTTCAGTAGGGGGGTGATGATGAGCCTCATCATTGAGTAATTATATGGGCCTTAATTAGCATTAATTCACCTACTAGCTTAGTCAAACCAACTATTCTCACAACTTATTGCATACTTTTGATTATATTTTTTTTATGAGATGAGTTAGAGTTGGATATTTGGCTTTGTGGTCTAATGTGCATGTAATGTAGGAATAAAATATAAAAGCAAGGAGAAATGCAGGTATAAAGGATAAAAGCAAGGAACTATGGCAAAGACCTTCGTAAAAACTCTAATGGGACAAGGGAGAGTAATTATAGGAGGTGAATCCTCCTCATTTACTACCCCTCCATTCGAATATTCCTCCATCAGCTTAGAGTGCAAACAACCATCACTTTGAAGGCTAGAAGACAGTCGGGCAAGTGAAAGGAACATAAACCAGTTTATCTTGAGTGGAGATCCAAGCCTCCCTAATGGGAAGGAAGTCATTAGAGACTTCAGATGTATAAATAGAGAGGCTTAATACCTCAATGGGATTTGGACATTCATTGTAAAACTCTTTTTTATTTCTGAACTGCAAAGACTTGTGATAGTTGTTCTGTAATCCATGGTTTTTATAGTAAAAACGAGTTCTATTTAAGCCAACTTTGAGTTAACTCCGAGGGCTGAAGCTCTTGGGTTAGGGCCCGACCCAAGCAGCCAAAGCTCCTCTTTATTGTACTATTATGCTAGCATAAATTCCTAGTTTTCATTGTTCATTTGCTTAAGTAGCATAGATTCATGTTTCTGTTCATTTGCATAAGTATATTCATGGTGTTCTGTTTATTTGTTTAAATAGTTGCATCTCCATTACGGTAGTATAGTGCAGATGATTCATGGTTTTTTTGTTCAATTGTTTCAATAGCTGCATTTGCTTCAGTTTAATTCCATTTATGCCTTCTTTCAGTTCACAAGTTAGTTAGAGGAAAAATATCACTATCAGGTTGTGCACAGGTGTCTCGCCCTCATCTCCTCCCTCTGGGACCATGAATTGAGGAAGAGACCCTTTAGCAGCCCCAAAAACATAGGTTTTTGGTTCTCGCATAAGCTATGGAGTTTGTTGTCTGATGCAGTTATTTGTTCACCCACACTGGTTTTCTCTATCGTTTTCTTTTGAAACCGCCTTCAGCACATTATTCATGCATCACTTCCTCATCGTCCGATCCACAAGAAACCTTTACAATCACCATCTAATTCACTATTTTCTCCAACTGCTTCCTTGCATGGAGTCCACCACTTACTTTATGCACTTTAAGTCCCCACCGTTGATCTACCTTGCCTTATCTAATGGTTGTCGCTTCACCTGATCACCAACTAGCTTGGTCGATCTCCACCGTTGTTCAGCCTTGCCTGATCCAATGGCTATCATGCAATCTCGCGTGGATTGTTGCACAACATTCATCCACCCAAGAGCATGGAAGAAAAGTGGTTTTCTTGTGCTACGTGTCACGCAGTAAGGCTAATCGTGTGAAATTTCTAAATATAGCTTACAGCCTGAAGGGCATGCGAGAAAATACTTACATCCTTATAAACCCTCTCCATCATTTCCACACGTTTCTTTTCCCTGCGATATGATCTCTGTCGTCCATATCTTGACTTCATCCGTGCAATAATATCTTAGTTGTTCATCATGTGCGTTCACCCTGTTCACCCATCTAGTCACTTAATCCACACGATAAGATCTCAGTCATTCATCGCTTCGTTACCTCATTCATCCATCTCTTCACTTAATCCCTCGCAATACGATCTTCGCCATTCATCTGCTTTGTTAACCTCGTTCATCCATCCATTCACTTAATCTCTACGATTAGATCTCGACCTTCATCTGCTTTATTACCTTGTTCATCCATCCATTCACTTAAGCCTTCGCGATCCGATCTCCACCATTCATCCTGTTCATTCACCCCGTTCATCCATTTATTCACTTAAAGCCTTGTGATAAGATCTCCACCATCCATCTTATGTTTTTTTATCAATCCAACGGTCCCTACGTAGCATTGCATCCCTATGTCCTCCTTTCACCAATTTCGATCTCCAACTGCTTTTTCCGCTTGAAAACAATTTTTTCTTAGTTTCTTTGCTTGCACCTTATGATAGTTTGGTGATCTTTACTTCTACAACTTAGATAGCAGCCTTAAGATTAGTGATTGTTTTAGAAATTCTGCTTAGCATGGTTGTTTTATTGGTTAGTTAGGTTATGGTGTGGTTTATCATTACATGTTGTTTTTTTCAATACTGCAGTAGAAGTAGCTCTCCCTTAGGATAGATTTGCTCTTCTTCCATCAAAGAGTTAAGCTTCTTTTGACCCTATAGATGTCTGGCTTGGAACCCCTGGGGTCTCTTGCCAGATGAGAAGTGACAATAGGAAGTACCTTCACTTTTACTTGTGCATATAGCATTGTCACCTCCAAGTTCGTATGAACCCTGGGTTGATAAGTAAAGCTGGTAGCCCTGGGAGTTGTAGCATTCGTATTGCAATACCTAGGCTCATCAATATAATTGAGGCCTACCACCCTAATTCTGCAGACAATATCCATTGATATGCTACTCACTGCATATCCAACACTCCAACCATTGAGTACCATCACCTCTATGCTATTGTTGTGACGCATGTCCCTATCTAGCTCCATTGAACTTATTTTGTAGTGCCACATTTTGTTTCTCTTCTACATTCTTAGGCCTTGTTGTTTCCTACTTCCATTTACCTTTACCTTTATCTTTCCCTTTCCTTCCTTGCTGAGATTCATTCTTACACTTCGACTGCTCATAGCAATGCTTCAATTTCCCAATAACTTCCTCAAGTGACCGAGGCTCATCATACTCAATCCGATCTCTAAAGGCCAATGGAAATCCATTGACAAATCTCTAAACTTTGGTCTTCTCATCTTTAAGATATAGTACATACCTCAATAACTCTAGAAAATTAGTCATATAGTCCTCATTTGTCATCGATCCCATCTTTAGCGCATAGAATTCTTTGGCCTTACTATCGCAGTACCTTTTTGAAAAGTACTTCTTCCTAAAAAGCCTCTTGAACTCATGCAAACTCAAGTCCTTTATCCTGATGTCTCTGACCCACTTCACATATTCCCACCAGATATTTTCTTTACCTCTCAAGTTGAAGATAACTACTCTGGCCTTCATAATATCTATTAGATGTTGCAACTCAAATAACTTCTTCATCCCGAGTATCGAGGCCTCTGCATCTTCCGACTTCTTAAAATCTCCATCAAAAGTAGGTAGCTTTGTTTTCTTAAACTAATTTGGCAAGTATCCCCTATCACTCTTCCTGTAAGGATGATAATGATGGCGATCATAATTCCTATCAGAACCATAACTAGAGTAGTACCCGTGTCCATCGCCCCTCCTATCCAGAATATTAGCTAACCTGCTATCTCTTATTGTGTCATCTCTATCTGACCTATGACCACCATGAGACCTACTACCATATGCCCCATTAGTTCTTTCCTCCTGCCCATGATTGATCCGAAGTGGCCCATGTCACTACAATTCTGACAAACTATGAAGGAGTATTGCATTAAACTCTTATTGTTTCTCTTGTGCATGCACGATTTTGTCATTTTCCACCTTACAACACCTTATTTCTTCCTTCAAGCTTCTCAATGTGTGTGCTAAATTAGAAGAGTTCCCAACACCATGTTGCTCATCTGATTCATAGGGAGAATCTTTGTAGTCTATCATCTTGCTAGTCATTTTTTATCTCTTTCCTACAATGCTTACTATGTTAGCTAAACCAAATCACAATAAACCAACACACCTTAGCATAATTCAGGGAGGATATCTCATCTACGAGATCAACCAAATCAATGTCATATATGTACACACATAATCATAGCAACATATACACATGTAACAAATAGGTGTATCAACACATAAACATCTTTCTAGCTAGAGTCCACTTATCAATGCATGACCATATCAACCACACACTATGCCCTCATGCATGAGAACAACAACCATACCAATGTACACTGACAATACACAAGCATAAACAACATGTAACCAATCATATACTCATGACGACACATTCCACGACAACACCCTCACTTTCACATGGCAACATCACTATAATCATGACTATCACCGTACATATGAAACAAGCATATATACCACAAGGATGAGTAACATAGGTGCAACCAACATGAATGCATGACAAACAAACATTGCCCATCCAGTCCAAGGGGTGAACCATGCTCTGATACCACTATGTAACACCCTCATCCCATATCTACCCAAGTAACTAGCCAACTAGGGTAAATATGCGATGAGAGACCACTGTAATGGGATTCAACCTCCTAGGTGACCTTAAGGAAGTGGAATCGATGAAAATCCACAACAAAAACCTTCTATACCTACTACAGGACTCTCATAAGCCTTCCCAGTCATCCCCATGACTAGTCCATGGGTCCCACTAAAATTTTAGGCCATTAAACTCGTGGATGCTCCCTTGATAGGGAAAAGGGTGCATCTGAGAGGCTCCAGTCACTCCCACAACAAGGCATGGGTGTGTCTGGGGAATTTTCTCCTCAGTTTCGTGCCCGAAACTTTGATATTTGTACCACTTTTTCAAGTCCAAAGCCCAGGTCACTGCCCAAAACTCAATGACACCTTCATAAATGAATTTACACAACATAACAATGATATGTTTTCAAAAACATTGACAAGGACTAGACTGGACCCCTACTAGCCATGACAAACATTTCATCAAACATATCACAAATATGAAATATACAAGTCTTAATAATAGAACTGAGCATAGGGGTCTCATAATTATCTGAGATTCGCTATGAGGCATTGTTTCCTTATCACAATAGCTGCATTATCATCTATTTGTACATAGGTTCATTGTTTATTCGATTACAAGTAAAAACATGATGAGAGCCATACATCACCCCTGTCATAATACATATTCATAACCAGCATAATAACAATAGAAATAACAAGGAAACAACAACCATATAATCCACATATGAACCAATATAATTCTCATGAAATAATAAGGAGAGATAACCTCATATTAATGAATGGTAAGGCCAAGTTCCTAGTTTGGGACTTCCACGAACCACCCGACCATAGATTGGTTGAACCAAATATTTCTTTTAGCTAATCACCCCCATGCCATATTCCAAGCATGAATGTGGGAATCAAACCAAAATAACCAACTAGGTCATCCTAAGGTTAAACCACCTCACCCTCATCAATAGAAACTAGGTTTTATTGCAATCCACACCAGATCACAAGGCCAAAACAACCATGGATGCCACCACATTTATCCACCTACACTATGAGGAATTTTATTGTCTCCTATTATCTAGGCTTTACTGCAATCCACATATGATCACTAGGCCCTAAGTGAGACTCCGCTCTCTAGGCTTTACTGTATATTCCTGCCTAGGATTACTAGGTCTAAACGAGAGCACCCACCTCTAGGATTTACCATATATCTGCATGTTAGGGTCCTATAATTTATAGGATCTCAAGGTAATTGAGTGTTATATCTTAGGAATCCAATTTTGCAAATACTTGTCAATCTGCCAATGATTTCCAAATAAAAAAAAAAATAGAATAAAAATGAAAAGAGGATATAAAGAAGAAAAATAAAGAGAAAAAACAAAATATTGAAAAACAAGAAAAATTGAACCCCACCAAAAAGAAGAAAACAAAAAGAAAAGAATAATACTAAAAGTGTTGCAAATCTAAATGCTTTTACTTCATTTCTATAAAATAAAGTAGTGTTCAGCTTGTTCAAAAAGCCACAATCACTAGTTTTAGTTTAATCATATTGTTTAATCATGATTAGACTTCTTTAAATTTCTGTGAATTAGATAGAGAATAAGGGTTTATCCAACAATTTAATCTGGGTAAGTCATTAGTTAGGTAGAAAATGGCATTGATCCAACTGTTTAATCTGGGTCAATATGAGAAATAAGGGATAGGTTAGATAGTTTTTCATTCTGTATAAAAGAAAATAAAAATGGTTTTGCTAGTTTAAATGCACCCTAGAGACAAAAATAAAAATGTTAGTCTAGCTAAAGGTAGGTAGATTAAGTGGTTTGCCAAAATATTAGCATACATGAATTTTATCCTAAGTTTGAGGATATGGAAAAAGAGGCAAATGTGCATGTTGTGGATAAAATATTTCGAAATGTTTCATTATGAGTCCCTTATCCTAAGTTTGAAAATCTGAATGTGTGCGCTATGGGTAACTATCTCATACTTTTCATGATCCATATTTATCCTAAGTTTAAAAGGCTAAGGATAAATCGCATTAAGCAC
Source organism: Pinus taeda (assembly GCA_000404065.3). NCBI lineage: Eukaryota > Viridiplantae > Streptophyta > Pinopsida > Pinales > Pinaceae > Pinus > Pinus taeda. The sequence continues at coordinate 41,626 of APFE031689140.1, forward strand.
ATATATTTTTTGTCATTTGCAGTTAAAGCTCAGTCACATTCAACACCTCGAGATCTAATCCCCCGCTCCATCCACGACTCTTGTTCTTTTTCGGCCCCTATTTCGTATTCTCCCTTTACCGCCGGGGGGTGTCCGAAAGGTGGTTTCCCACATTGAGCCCTACCCCTTACGTGGCGTGTCATGGTGATTTCACGCGCACCCCCGCCCCCCCCGATTGATACTGCTTACTTCCCATCACCCCCTCCGAAAATTATATGTCCCTTACCCATTTGTGCCGCGCCCCACCAATTTTCATCCACCACTCACTGTCTGTCACTTTCCAAGATCGTTGGGCCAATTAAATGCTTTCCCGACTTAATACTCGTTTGTCATTTTTTTTTTTTTGTTGGGTAACCATTCAGTAACGATCCCATGCCATTTCCAATGGGACTTAGTCACAAATGTTTAAATAAACTCGAAGATTATCATTCTCAACCTTTTCGTTCCTAATTGTTTCTGCTATTTACAGTTTCCTTCAGCGATCTCCATCAGAATATTCTTGCTACCATACTGTGACATTCGCTGACTTCCTTTCTTTCACCTAACACATTGTTTTAGTTCCTAAGTTCGGTAAGCCCTCCTTTGCCTATTCATACTGTTCTAAAAATCTTCTACAGTCATGTCTCCTAAGACAAAGCCATTAATCCTTTAATTCTCCCTTCCATAGATTTGGATCATATGCCATTAGTAGACAAGGATTACAGAATAAGTGAAACTCTGTGTGACTGTGATTTCCTGGACTTGTATTGTTGGTTAGAGGATAAACACACATATAAGACTGATGAGATAGGACTCTGGGAGTCAAACCTCCCCCACTATGTCGTTCCCTTGGCATTCCAAGCCCCAGAATTTACCAAAAGATGTCAAGCTTGTTATGTCCATGCCTAGAGAGCCATAATTGCCCCTATAGGTGACATTGTTTTCACCATTACAGCCAAATCCATTAACCAAATGATGCTAGCCCCTATTGTGGAAAATTATGCCCCTTTCTCCCTAGAATCCCTCACCCAGTTATATCAGAAGCTGGAATTTACCACTAGAGCTAGAATTTTTGAGATTTTCTTGCCAAAGAATGCCCAATTGCCCAAGAAGAATCCTTCATATCCTTCTTCCATTTTCCCTGATCAGTCCAAACATATTATTTCAATCATTTCTTACATCTTAGCTATCATTTTGATCAATGGATAGATAAGCCCATTCTAGGATTTCTCTCCACATTTTCCACAGACAGAAATCCCTCTATGATTTTCAATTTCATTCCATTATTGGCCGAAAATATCCATGATCAATTTATTCAATTTAAACCTCTATTTTGATTTACATGTTCATCTATTATCAAGCACAAAAGTTCAGTTTTGCATTGCAAAAGTTGGATGATGCAGGGGACCAGCAACCAGTGATCTTTGGACATCACTGATCATGAGATATCAGTAGGAATTCACATACAAACAATTCATTGAAGACTTTTTTCATCCAACTATGAACATTCTCAATAGTGTAGTGCAACCCAGAATCAATGAGGAGATCAAAAGAATTTTTCATCTATCAAACCAAGCAAAGACTGGAGATTGGTACCTGTATCAAAACTACACAGAGATTAGAGTCTATGGATGTGAATTGGCCCCCTATAAACTCCCCAAGTACCTCCCAATGAGGATATTTTCACTTGAGTATATCATGCAGATGTTAAACTCATATGATATCCACTTTGTAGTGGCCAAGAAGAAGGCACAATTTAGGATAAAGACACAGGTAGGCCCATTTGTGTGCAACACAAAGACAATAGGTGAGGAGGCAGATAAAATATTGAAGGAGATGGAGTTCATCTTGAGCTTCACATGGTATTATGACCCATATGGCATCATCTCAAAGCTCAGAGTGGAGAACAAGAACACCCCCTACATACAAACTTCTAGGCCAGACATAGAGCAATATGCCAATCAGTTAGAGTGGGAAGAAAATACCCTGTAGGAAGCTGAAGAGTATCTAGTTTCTACTTCTAGTTTGCAGACTCCTGCCCCTCAGGAGAAATCAAGCAAAAGGAAGAGGGAGGAAGGGTCATCATCTACTACTAGAAGTGAAGCCAAAAAATTTAGAATCGGTTATAGAAAGAGACCCAAGATAGCTCACAAACTAGAAGTAGACAAAGAGACTAAAGAGCAGGCAGCTATCATCATCACAGATTCACCACTTGTAACCACCAAGTTCACTACATCTCCTTCTGAACCTTCACCTTCACAAGGTCATAAGGAGACTGAGCTAGAATCACAAACTATCCAAAAAGATAAAGAAAAGACAAATTTTTACAGGTATAGAGAAATAAAGCTCAGGAATGAAATCTTGAAGAACAACATTTACAACCAATTATGGAAGAAGATTTCCAGCTCCCAAAGTAGATTGTTGTCAATATTCGATACTGAGCATGGTAAAATGCAGATAGCCTTTCTTGAGGCCCAAACTCCACATCCAAAATCAACAACAGACTACAAGAGCACCACCTTTGAGTTCATTACAAAGGACACACATCACATTGATCAAATGGAGATGAACAAGAAAATTGGTGAGATGATATCCTCCACTTTGACTAACACTACCATGTCCTTATCCAAATTGCGGGTTTCTTTTGCAAATTTACAATCATAGTTGAAGATGGAGAAGGTCTCCTCCTTGGCCAAAGACAACAGGATCAAGTCTTTGGAAGACTTGGTGATCAAGGTAGTGTATGAACCTAAAGATGTTAATCTTGTTGAGGAGATTATTAGGAAGAATAACTTGGACATTACAACATTGAGGAAACAACTCAAGCTACCAGCTACAGAAGATCCAATGACCAAGGACATTGAAGAGGGTGAAGCAAAGAAAGCAGACATGATTAAATTAATTATAGACCAAAATATACAGACCAGACAAATGGAAGTAGAGTTGGAAAAACTGATAAAGGAGAAGGAAGATAGTTTGAAGATGGCTATTGTTCCCTTGGATGTTGTACCTCTTTCTCAACTACCATCAACAGGAGCAACCACTACACCTACTACTTCAACTTAGACTCCCATTGCTGAACATGTCACATAGACACTTCAAAATATGTCATTATAGTCAAAGGAAATTGAGACTTTGCAGGGCCAACTCAAAGCTTTGGAAGTCCAAAATGCCAAAGGTGAAGCTTCTCGACTGTTGAATTGGAGAAATCTTCGAGTCTTTTGGAAAAGCTGCGCCAAGTAGAGAGAGACACTTCAATTGGCCAAAACTTGGCCCAAGCCAAGGAAACAATTTGGATGAACATATTAGACTCAGTGAATGAGATTTGGCCTTCTATTCAAATCATATTTGAGCAGAAAGAGTTGATAGAGAAGGCCATTGAAAATATTGTGCAAAGAAGGGAAAAGTTGGGAGAAATGCCAACAGAAGCTGCCAATATAATTAGTTTCTTAAAGTCAAAGTCCAAATATGAGCTAGAGGAAGTAGGAGTTAGTGATAGAACTGCCACCATTCTGGAAGTAAAGAAAGTCTTGATAAAGAGAAATATCATTGACCAGTTGGAGGAAAAGTGTGAAACCTTGGAGCTGCAGGTGAATAGATTTACAAATAGGATTGAAGCCTTAATGCAGAAGGGACTGCCCAGTATCTATGTCATAAATGACAAGTTGATTACTTAGGAGTACTATATCCTGAATATGAAAGAGGTAGCCAAAAGTAGCATTCAATTCAATGGAATTAAAGGGAGTATGATAGCAAAAGCATTCTTAGAGACCATGTCAAATGACTTCCATGTGCAAAATGAGGTAAGATATATTTTTACTGTGAAACCAACTTTTGCTAAATATACAAAGGTATATGAAATCTATAGCAAGGTAACAAAGTTAACAGTGCCAGATGAAAAGAGATGGGAAGAGTTACTTGATTTAATAGATTAAGGAGTACACTGGAGTAGTAAAATGATTTTGCCAGCACAACAGACATCATGAGAGTCATTTCATCATCGCATTCTGTTTTGGGATGACTCAACAACCGAAACTGTTATCACTCAGGTTGTTCCCTGCTTCCTAAAGGGAATACGGCTGAGGTAACCACTAACCAATCTTTTAGTTACAGGTCCTAGCCTACCTGCAACCAGAGAGGGCTCTCTCTTTATGATTTAGCTTTGTTTGGTGGATGATTTTAGACTAGTTATGGTGTACTGATTTTTGTTTTGAATTTGGTTGGTTGGTGAATTCAAACAGAGTTGAGTTATAGATTACAAAATAGTTAGGGCCAATGGGCAATGGAGTCCAGGTAGTTTGCTACTGAAGTATGTTTATGAAGACAGAGTATTGCTGCAAAGCCAGATAGGCATCTGTGGAACAATTTTTTAGATTTTGTGATGAAGTTATGAAATTAGTGAGTGAAAGGCAATTGAGAATCTTTCACTATGCTAACAAAGGAAAAACGAAAGTATTGCTTAAGAGCAATTAAGAATTCTTAAACAATATTCACAATGATAGAATTAGTTTAGACATGAGAAATTAAGAATTCATATCCATGGCTAATCTAGAAGAAAACATATCTAGAAATAGAGATTGAGCATAGGGTGTGTTCAAACAAATCCTAAGCTATTCTTTTTCTCTATTTACTATGATCATGAACATATATGAATTATGACATACACAGAAAAACAAGTACACAGTTCAGAATAACTTATTGTTCCAGCAAATGACACATGAATTCTGCAACACAACAGAGCCATTCATTTCCACCTTCAGACAATATAGGAACCAGGAACTCCACCAGCAATTTGTATTAGCAAAATGTCTCAAGTATACAATAGAGCTCTTCTGAAAGAGTTTCACTACAACCAACCCTCAATATGTTCTTTGAGGGGATATATATACAAAATAGGATACAAAATATCTCAATAGTGAGTTATTGTGCAATAAATTGCACCACCAACTCTCTTACAAAAAGTAAATGAAAGAAATAACTACAGCATTTAATGTTGAGATGGCAGCTACCTTTCTGTCAGACAACTTTTGACTTTTTGGCTCAGGGAAGTTGGCTGTAGCTGTGCCTTTAATTCTGCGTTAGTTGAGCCTGTTGTCTGAGTGCTTTGGTGAGTCACTGTACGGATGCTTCCTATGATACCTGCGTGTTGATTTGTCTGCTGACCTGTACTGTGACTGAGATTTGAATTTCCACAAAAAAGGAATAATATGATGGGATCACCTGGGCAGAATTTCCAGCATTGCCTACCACCAATCAGCTAGAGGTAGATGATGTCTCCTTATTTTTACGAGTGTTTCATTTGCTTCTGTATATCTGTAGAAGTTTGGAGGCACTTCAAACAGATGATTTATCTCATGCTCAATAAAAAATAGATTTTCTAATTTGTCATACAAAGACTGCCCAGAGGGAGGCCCTGCTTCTTCAATGGAGCTGCTGGATGTTGTTATTTGATTCTCAACATAATTGTTGATCCTTGTGATATACTGATTATATAACAGCAGTTGTCCTGTGCCAGTCACTAGGCTTGGCAGTCCTTTATCCTGTAACACTGTCATCTTTGCCCTGAATTCATCAATTTCTGCCTTCATCTCCTGACATTTTCTCTCTAGAGTTTGAGTGAAGTTCCTCAAAATCATCACTTTCTTAGCTGTCAGGATGGTGTCTGTTCTGCTGTTTATTTCTAGTGCTTCCAATTCCTCCCTAGTGTGATTATTGAGGAAATGTATCATCTTATTGGCCTGCTCAGGCATGATTCCTAGTGTTGTTCTGGATCTTTGTATTTCAACATGAGCCATGCTTATTAGTTCAACTTGCTCATGTATTGCCTGGATTGACCTCCATTGGTCATGGATTGATTGGCCAATTTTGGCCCAAATTATCTTCTTGATTTCCGCTAAGGTCTTGCCTAGAAGCAATTCCTTTTCCAAAGTTTTTAATTTGGCCTCCAAGGCCTTTATCTCTCTCTGCTTTTCTGCCACTGTCATCTTGGACTTGTCATAGCTGGCCTCTAGCTTGGCCAGTCTATCCTTGGCTTCATTTATTTCTGTCACTTGAGTTTCAAGCTCCTTGACAGCTTTCATCAAGTCCTCCATACTCATGCTAGATTCTGCTATTGTTGTTGCTTCTATTGCCTCTGTTGCTGATGTGGTTGTGGTTGGTGCTGGAACGGTAGGAGGGGCTGCTGCTGCTTGTGTAGGAAGGGCAGGGCCAAGAGTTGTAGAAGTTTGAGGGGGCTGGGAGGTTGATTCTCCCTGTCTACCTTGCCATGCTTTCTCCAATTCTCCTTCCATTTCTAGTATTCTTTGATTCATCTTCATAAGTAAATCCATGGTGTCATCAAGCTGTTTTTCCTGTGCAAGTTCTGCAGTGTTAGGGTGAATGGTTGGAGGCAGCTTTGCCTGCTTTCTGAGTGCAGCAATATCATCCTCCTTCTTTTTCATAAGGGCCCTAACACCCTTTGGATCTTTTGGATCATGTCCTAGATCAATGATAATGTCTTCCAATGTTTTTATTCTGTTGTCTTTAGCCTGGGAAGACATTCTTTCTAAATCCAACTGTGTATTTGTATTCTTCAGTGATTCTTTCAACTTATGTGCTAGCATGGCCTTGTCTGCAAGTGTAGCATAGACCATTTCCCCTATTTGCTTGTGCAACTCTATTTGATCCATTGGATGTATGTCTTTAGAAAAGACCTCCAAGTTTGTTCTTAGGTAATCTGCAGAGGTTTTTGGGATGTGGAACTTTAGGCTTTAAATGAGTAAAAATCATTTTGTCCTCCTCGATGTCGTATGCTGCCATCAATCTCTGTTTTTTGGAGGGGGTTTCCTTTAAGAATTGATCATAGAGTTGTACTCTCAACAATTCATTTTGTGCTTTGATCTCCACGAAACCCCCTTTGATACCAGCTGGTTGCTTTCCTTGCTGCCTTGAGGAGGATACCACTGTGCCTTGTTGCATGGCCTGTTCCAGCTGAAATGAACTAGTGGCAGTCTGCTGGCTGGATTGTCTTTCTCTGTTTTGGCTTTCTGCCCTTTCCTCGCTGATGTCTTCTTCCTCTGTTTCAGGGTCAATTCTTGGCCGCTTAGCCTCTGGTTGCTGTGTTGACCCACTTGGAGCTGTGACCTCCTCTCTATCTCGATTTTTCCCTCTCTCTTCATTGAGACGTGTTTGCAAAACTGGGATTTGGGGTGGTCCAGTTTGTTGTAAAGGGGCTTGCCCTTGAATTTGATCCTTTGAGGTGCTGGGCTGCCCTGCCTCTGTCTCTTGCTGTTCATCCATTATTTCTTTGCCTTTTGCTGTAGTGGTGGTTGTAAATGCTTGCTAGGTAGTCTGTGCAGCTGCAGCAGTGGATGTACCTTCTCCTACTTGGACTGGTTGCTTGAATATGACCTGCTGACAAGAATCCAAGTCAGGAGTTTTCTCTAAATCTTTCACAGTCTGCTCCATTTTCTCTTCCTGAGTAAATTATTCTACTATTGATTCAGGCACCCATTCATCTTGGTTGGCAAAGTGTTCTATTTGTGGATATGGAAAATGTTTATAGGCTAGCAGCCTATACTTGACTCTCCTAGCACTGATAAAGCCTTCAGGGTCATAAGGGACCCGCCAGAAGCTCCTTTTGAGTTTGAGTTGTTGCCCCAATATTTGATCAGCCTCTTGCCAACCATCTTTCTTATTCACGATGAATGGGCCTAGGTGGTCTCTGAATTTTAGATTGGCTTTCTTCTTGGCACTATGGAAGTGTGTAAGGTCAGAATTGATGAGTTGCCTATAGTATTCCAAGGCAAACAACCTCATAGGCACATACCTTGGGAGCCTATAGGGACAGAGCTCACAACCATAGATTCTGATAACTGTGTGATTTTGGTATAAATACCAATCACCTATTTTGTAGTTCCTGGACAGCTGTAATATTTTCTGCATATCTTTGGACAATCTGGCAGGAGAAGACCTCTTCAAGAGGCATGTAACTGGATAGACAAATTAGTCAATAAATTCACAGTAGGAGTAGGGAGAGCTCTGGACTTGATGAAAAACTGAAGACCAGAAGATGACAGATCTCCTCTCACCCTGTGAATCCAACTTCTTGATGGGGCATTGGAAGCAATATGTTTGATAGTACAAGAAGAGGTGGTAGATGTATGATGAATATTTAAATATTGCCTCCCTGTCCATCCTCAGCAGTTGGTCATGTATCTTGTTGGCAATAAACTTGGCATAATTGTACTTAACAGCAGGAGGCTTCCCAAGGCTATATGCAGATAGCATGACCAACACAGTTTCATCAACATGCTCATTTGTGGAGAACCCCAGCACAGAGGTTAACATGTCCACTAGCAACTTGCCTACCTCATTGAAATTTGTATATGAAAAAGGAGGTGGCCCAGAAGGTTGGCAGTGTGCTTTCATGAAAGTTTTGGCCACTGCAGCAATGTCTGTGCTAGAGAGCTTGGAGCCCTCATCCAGCAAATACTTAATGGAAAAAGGGTATAGCAGTTGGGTTTGTTTGTAATTCAGCATCTGATTTATGGAGTCTGGTGTTATGTAGAAGAGGATGCTCCCAGATGGAGACTTTACAGCTCTGAGCTTCTGGTCATAGTTTTCTGCACAGAGGTGAATGACTTCAGGAAAGACATTTACAGATGGCAGGAGGTAGGTAGGCAGATTAGACTCCCAGATGCCATACATGTCACTGTTGTCCAAGTGACTGTTCTTTAGCTAGCAGAAGGTCTGTAAGTGGTTCCTCTCTGCCACAAAATCTGCAATGAGGAAATCACTGTCTACAAGTGGCATAGCTTCAAGCTCCTTATTGGGTGGATTAACAGGAGCTACATCCAGTGCAGATGGAGTGGCCATGTTTGATTTTAATTGGGTATTTACTTGAGTTTCGGATTGGTGCAAAGGCTGAGGAATGCCCACTAAATTGTGTTTGACAGTGAGCAACCTGAGAGTATGAGGAAACTCTTTACTGGTTTTGATAAACTGTGGGGCACTCTTTTGGAAGAAACCAGAGTGTGTTTGAGCTAATTAGCTGGTTTTTCAAGGGGAACTTTGAAAACAGGGATGAGTGTGCAGTTTTATGGGCTTTTAGCCGGTAGCTCGTCTTCTCCAATTTAATTTTTTTGGTGAATTTCGCAGAAGGGCACGGGTTTCTTGCAGAGCCTTGTGGTGCAGGGATTTTACCAGGTCTTTGGGTGCTTTTAGTGGACAATTTATCTGTGAGGAGCTTTTGCAGAGTTTCTTTACAGGAATTTAGGAGAAAAATAGGAGAAATACGGGTAAAATAGGTCGCCTATGGAAAATACCTAGATTTCTCGGTGCGGGAGGCGTCAAGCTGGATCAATTACAGGTATTTGGATCGACTTTGAGGGCGACAGCAACCTTGGTGGATGAATTCTTGATTTCGGCAGAAAACGACGTCTTTTGCATGCAGAGTGCTCCGGAAACGACAAATGAAAATGACAAACAACGGTCATTTCCCGACTTTTTATGCACTTTTGGCCCTTTGGCGCCTTTTTGGTGATGACGTCATCGGTGGGTCCAGGTACGGAAGGGTGACGTGGCAGCTGACATGGGTGGCCAGGTGGCGGTGACACGGTGGCAGGGCAGGCGGGTGGACAGACGACGTGGAGGTGATGTGGAGGCGCGGTGGCGGAAAGGTGAGGTGACGTCACGCTGACGGGGGTGTGACGTCAGCGAGGGGGGATGGGTGGTAAGCGGTTTCCCTGGAGGCCCCATAGGCGGTAAGTGGTATAAGGGAGGGGGGCTCCGAACAGTGCGGGAGGCCGATGCGTGGCAGGGGTACGGCAGTGAAACCGCCAATCCCCCGGACGCAAAAGGTCGGGCATTTCTCGGGCAAGATTGACCGCCCATCGTTGGATTAGTGGGCCAGCAATCGAACGGTTGGCGACAATCGTGATGTGACCCCTGTTTATTTCCACGGGGACCCACCAATTTAAACAATTATTTTAATAAATCAAGCGCGGGGGTGAGTTTTTGACATTAGGATTTCGGGTTTTAGTTTATTAATGTTTTAATTAAAAACATTACAAACACCAACCTTAGCGCGGAAAAGCGGGGAAAGGGGTTAATGAGGGCGGGGACCATGGATTTTGGTTTTTAGCCAAAGTTTTTGAATTGAAAACCATAGTTTAGGGTCAAAGAGGGTTAATATTAACCCTTGATGGATTAATATTCCCCAAGAAAGGGCTATATAGCTATAGTGCTAGGGGGAAGGGTATTTACATAGATTTTTGGGATTTTTACATAGATCTTTATAGAATTAGGGAAGGGGGGGACTTAGGGAGCTAAATAATACATCAGTTGTTAATATGACATTTGTGAGGTGAATGTAGGGGCAAAGATTAAGTTTTTAAAAGGTAAAACTTAGGAATGGAAGATAAATGAAATGAGAGTAAAATATTTTTACACAAAAAATGTGGCTTCTTTCTCTTGACTAAACTTCATGGTTTGACCTAGTACTCTGTCATGAACTGAAGTGGAACAGGACACTTGAGCAGATCTCAAGGTCCTTGGGGATGTTAGTAAATGATGTTTGGGGGAAAATAGGGGGAAATTTAGACATGCTTCCAATGTTATGTCCTCAAACCTCTGCTTTGATGCCAATATCCTGAATGGAATGAGTCTTGTACTTGATAAGCCAATTGGTGATGGCCCTTCATTTCTGAAACCTTGCACTACTTACCCAACCTAGTAATCCTAACATTTTTTCTTCACTT
>APFE031689140.1:53124-67052 GCA_000404065.3 Pinus taeda
GGCATACCCTCTTTTCATTTTTTAATTTTCATAGTATGTACACAAAATATGGAACCTTTGCAACCTGCAATGATGAACATATTTAGCCCTTCCACTGTCAATCATGAAAGATGAAACCTATTGGTATATGAACCTAACAGGTTCATACCGAACTTTGTTGTACTCACAAAATAGATTATTGGAATGCTGAAGAAAGATAATGAGATTAGATGGGATGACCCAACCAAATAATCCTTCTCAAAAATAAAGAAATCCCTTAGAGAAATGCATATGTTAATAAGCCATAATTATAAGAACTCCATGATTTCCCCTTTTACCTTTGATGTAATTATCATTGCAATCCTCTTACAAACCATTTATAAGAGGCATGATCAACCTATTTCATTTTTCATCAAGATTCTGAGAGATGCATATTTGAAGTACAACATCATGGGTATATATATGCCCTGGTAAAAGACCTAAAATATTTTGGAGTACATATTGCAATCCTAGGTAATTTCCTCTATTCCACCTACCTTAGTCAAGAATGTGCTTTTCCAACCAAAATAAAATGATAAGAGGGAGAAATGCATCAATAAAATCCAAGATTATGATATGGCAATCAAACACCCAAGTAGATTAAGGGACAACAAATCTTATGTTTGAAATAAATATACAAGTAGGGCGGCATAAATTCATTTGAAATTAAGGGACAAGGAACCAAGAATCAAAAGGCAGTATGTATATTAATGTGTTCTATGAAAAATACCCATGATACCAAGACGTAGCACATCTAATAAACAATGTCCTTTGCCCCCGAGGAATGGATAAATCTCAAAGGGGGTTCTTGAGACTTAGATATTCTAAGTACTATGTTGTTAGGACTTAAATATGATGGAAAAACCCAAATGGACTACTGCTTAGATGTACGCTAGAAGAGGAGGAAAAACCATTGATCAAAAACATGAATCAAGGTATACTATAGAGGCCATTTTTTCATCCAGGGCCATAACTTATACGATCCTATGGTTTGGACATTTTTTTCCCACCCTATTCTCTTATGTCTATAAATTTTTCAGGGTCTAAATGTTTGTTGGAAGAAAAAAATCCCCTTTCCCCTGATGTCAATGCAAGTGGAAACCCCTTTCTAACAATGGGATCTTCATTCATAGGTGAAATACACTCTCTACCTAGTGGCCAACATAGATGGATCCTCAAAAATATATATTACTTTACCAAATGGGCGAAATTCATCCCCACAAGACAATTCACTTACCAAGTTATCATGAAATTCCTTGAAGAAAACATTTGGTCTAGGTTCAACAACCCTCGAAAAATAGTCACTAAAAATGCCAAGGGTTTCACCTCATTATGGATGGTAGTATTTATTCCAAAAATACAACATCGTCATGGGTTATCCATGCACATATTGTAGAAATTTCCACTGTAGATCAACAGATTATGCAATATACTAAAACACAATACAAGATCTACTTCTACAACACTTTGCGGAAGCTTAATAGAATTGAGCAAGATCAAGAGAACACATATAACTGAGAATGAGAAATCAATCACACATAACACAGAAGAAATAACTCGGGGAAAGCCTCAGTCTAAAACCCCAATCTCTGTATTATCATACAAGTGGAAATCTTGTTCAAGTTACAAAAAGAATCAGCTCACAAGCTATCCTGCTCTCTACAATCAAACAATACTGCTCATAGATAGTCAAAGGCTTCTCCAAACTTTCTCCTCTGCCCTCCAAGCCTCCTATTTCCTTGCGCGGTTTTCCATGGGGTTCAGTGCTTCCACCTATGTGAATTGGCCTCCTCACACACTCAATAACCTCTTATTTGACTGCACAATCCTAAAGGAGATGAATCCTTCTGCATGGATGAGTTTCATTTATAGGAAAAATTCATCCAACTGATAGTACATTGTCCCTCCTCTGATCTCAACTGGGTCTCTGACAGAACTAACAGGCATGAGTTATTTATGAGAGAATATTCAGTTATCTGAAGTGCAGTGGTTACATGCATGCAAGCATTAACTAACTGAACTCACAATTAATTCAACAATATGTTTGAATTAATCTAACTGGACTTGACTCAGTTAATTGAGCCAACTAATTATAACTCAATATTACAACTCATCCTTATCTCTTTAACTAAGGGATAAATTCCTTAATTAATGGAGAAACTGTTGCATGTCCCCACATAGACTTCATGTTTGATTTTCTACAACTAATTAACTCAAGGTGAATTAATTAATTATTTTACGAACAACTGATAAGATCAAATTCAAATTTTACTTATCTATTTTAGTTCAGGGACTAACTAAAATAGGAATCTAACCCGAAATGTTATTTATAGCAAAACTATTTTTAGCACTTCCATTTTTCATTCCTTGTTGCTATGTCCAACACTAGTACCAGAACTGCTATTTATAGTAGTTCTATTTTTAGCATTTCTTGTTGCTATTTTCAACACATATTACCCTCTAGGAAATGTACAAGATACATCATCAAATAAGAACATCATGTGAATCATCAAGAAGACCCTTACAAATAACAAAATATCATGAAGCTTCCAAATCAAATTCCCTATGGACAAACAGTGTCAATGCTAAGAGAAATACATGGAAAGCTCCTTTCTATATAGTGTATGGCATTTAAGTAGTCATGCCTACTCAAATAGAGTTATTTATGATAAAATTGTTACAAGTTTTAGTGTCTATGTCTAATCGGATTAAGAGAAGAAGAATAATTCAACTACTAGAAGTCTAAGAGAAAGGAACTAAGTGTATAGTATACTTAAAATAGTATCAAGATAAGATGAAAGAGGCATTCAAGGCCAAAACTACGAGTTTTATGGAAAAAGTTATGGTTCTCCTATGGGATAAAAGACAGAAGGACCATAGCAAGCATGAAAGTTATCTAAATAACTTCCATCCTTGAATTTCCATGCTTGCTAGGGTCTTCATGGAAATGGAAAGCATCTGAAGCACTTCATAAAACCTAAAAGGAGGATTAAGAGCTAGCCCCTAGATTTTTTTTCCCTATATCCTAATTTTTCCTTCCAATTTTCAGTTATGTCATTTTCTTTCCTACACGTCTCTGCATTTTATTTAGTTTGTGCCTAATCCTTTTTCACCAAGACTATAATTAACATTTTGACCCAATATCCCATGGATTAAGGAACTAATCAATTAACCCTAGAGTTTAGTTATTGAATCCTCAAAACTAATTGATGGTATCACCTTATTGAGCCTGAATCATTTCCATAGCAAGTTATATTCAAACTCAAGCCTTGTATTCCTATGTTTTCAAATAATTAAATGGTTTTACATACCTTACCAATTTCCCTATCCTTCTTGAATTGTTTTCCTTCTCTCCTTGTTCAAATATTGCACCCCTTCCCCCCCACACCCTATTTCAACATCGCATTGACCCCCCAATTAGGCCTTGATTTCCCTTGCTTCCTCCTCAATTCTAAAATCAAAACCAATGCCTTGATCAATTCCCTTCCTACACGTTGAAACTTTTCTTCCTCCATGATTTTGAAATTGAGTACCCTCAAGGGATCAAACCCTACTTTTTCCTACTTCCTACTTAAATGAGCCCTTGTTTTCCTTACTATCCTCCCTAATTTTTAAATCAACCCATTGTCTACTTGTTTGAACTTTTCTTCCTATCTAATTTCAAAATCAAACCCTCGTTTCACTGACTTTTTGCTTGACTATGAAATCAAGACTAATCTCCCAATCAAGCCCTTTCACCCTTATTTTGTGAACCATTCAGCTTTACCTTGAAATCACTCACCTGTACATTTGAAAAATGCAATTTTGAACGTTCTTCCTAATGCCATATTTCCAATTTGGGCACTTAATTAACTATTCAAACTTTTCCTTCACCCAATATTTTTATCAAGCCTAATTTTCAAATCAAACCATTGACTAACTATTCAAACTTAGCCTTCACCAAATCTTCAAATCTTATATGGTTTTCAAATCAATCCCTTGACCAATTTTTCGAACTTTACCTTTGCCCAAAACTTAAATCAGGCCCAATTTTCAAATATCTTTCACCATATACTCAAATCAAGCCCATTTTTCAAATCAATATTGATATGAAATTTTTAAAATTTTACCTTTAACTAGTGCTCAATCAAGCCCATTTTCAAATCAAGCTCAATACCAACTCTTTGAACTTTTCCTCTGCCTGATCCTCAAATCGGGACCAATTTTTCGAATTGGGATCTCATTTACCTTACCTCCCTCCTGATTTCTATGTCAGCATGGATTTCCAAATTGGACCCATACTTGCCCCAATCCAAGCATGTTGTACCCTTTGAATGTGACGTTGTTCCCCCGTCACGAACATAATTCTACATCCCAAACTAACACTTGATATGCAAATCAAATTCAATTTTGCAATCAATATTTCCTTTAAAAGTAGTGTGAAATTCCAAAGCTCAAAGGTTTGAAGGCTCTAAAAAATTGAAGTTTCATCACTAGGCACCACTTATTTTTCATGCAAGCCACATGTCAAATGCTAACAAAAATAGTGTTTGAAAGGAAACATAAATGAATGCCAAAATTAACTATTTTTTGTTAGAATTCACACACAAGACCATAATTCCATGTAAGTAAGAGAAAACGGTTGCCTCTAAGCACAAATTAATCCCTATGTCAATAGAAATAAATTAGAAAAAGTTGGTAAATTAGTGGAATCCCATTGGATACCCAAAATATGTCTTTCTAAGCAATTATGGGCTAGTTTTTCCCAAATGGTATATAAAAGAGAAGTTTTTCTCTTTTCATTGGGTGGTTTTCATTTATGAGTTTAATTTTTAGTAGATGAAGGGAGAAAAATAGAGGCTAAAGGCCATCAAAAACTAAATATATGTCGGTAGCATCATGGTTTTGCAGCAACAAGTAACATTCTCCTCCTACTTCTCCCCTTTTTCATTCTTATTCTCTTTTTTTACTTATGCAAGAGTCGGACCTTCCCATTCATTAATCAAGAAATAAAGTACATAGATTTACAACACAACCCTCAAGGTCGTTGACTAGGGAAAAAAAACTAAAGAAAAACTTTTCCTTGCTTCCTACCATCAAACTAAACCTTTCTAAAGAAGAAAAAGTTATGAGTTTAGACATGGAGTCGTAAAAACTCAAAGTGGTCGACAAGAAAAGGTGACTCCAACGCCCGATTTCTCAAACTATGGTATGACCTCGCGGGTTAGACAAATCCCGCCTCCCCCATTCAACCAAAAAAATCTTGATCTAAAAATTGTACATATGAACCCAAGGCTGCGGTTCAAAACGTATTGAAGAGCCGCTTGCCTGTACACCCGGGACCACAAACTTGCACGTGTGATCTGAACCATTGAAACCCCATGAGCCATCCTACGATGTATATTAATATCAGACTGGCAAACAAACATGGAAGATAACTTGCGATGAGGGTGGTTTTCCTCCCGCCCCGACTGCCACGTGGAGCTCAACGGTTGTGATCGCTACCCTAAGTTCAAAACTAACTTCCATGAGAAAGCGGTGTGATCGCACCAAAACCGCTTCGGAGGTGGTTTAGTGACCCGCCACCGAAACTTGTGAAAAAATTCCCACTGACTATTATTCCAATCTTCCTCACTGCTAAAAGAGAAAACCCTACTCCTGACTTCGGGATTGTGCAGGGAAAAAAATCCCTCAGAAGCAGAGGCCAACTCTGACCAATCTTCCTCCATGGTTTTACCAGACCCGAAAAGAGAAGCGAGCCAAAAACCAATCATTGCTATTTAGCTCCTTGTGTTTTGCTCCTATATATATCTTTGTCTTCTTCCTCTTGATTAAAGAATAGATCCTTTAGGTTGCTCGGTAGCATTGAAAGCCAATCCATCCAAACTCTATTATTCGTACACCTGACCCCTTGGTTGGCCAGGATATCAGCCAACTTGTTGGCTTTTCTACGCACATGGATGAATCTAAGAGTGCGCAGTCCCTGAAGATGTCCCTGAATTTTTTGGAGAACGTGTATTAGCCTCCAATGTTTTGAAACTTTCTCCAGCCTTGTTCCATGACTGATTATTTTGGTTGCATTGATGACTAACACTGAATCAGCTTCTATTATTACATTTTGGCAATTGTTCTATTTCAGAAATTTCAAGCCTTGTTCCAATGCCATTAATTCAGCCATGTTGTTGGTGGCTTTTCCTAGATGCCCATAGAAGAGGGAGATAGCGCTTCCATTTTCATCCCTAAGCGCCCCTCCAAAGCCTGCTATGCCCGAATTGCCCTTTGAAGCCCCATCTATGTTATACTTTAAAAAGCCTTCCAGGGGAGGATTCCAGAACTCCTTACCCAGTTCCCTCATGTTTATTTTCTTGTCTATACCTTGCATTCTCAGCCCCTGCATGCTTAATTGCCTGAAAATTGAAAACTCTGCTTTTGAGGGAGGATTTTTAGGGAGATCCCTAACTGTAGTGATGACTGTCTCCTTAAGCTGTTTTGAGATTTTCTCTAACACTCGAAGAGCAGACCTCTTCTCTTCTTTGAAAATTCTTCTGCTGCGCTCTTTCCACACATTCCATATGATGAAACTTGGTAACAGAGCCCAAGTTGAGTTAAGAATTTCATGTTCCAAGAAATTATCCCTCCAATTGGTCAAGGTATTTGTGATGTTGTCTTTGTCTCTATCCATCTGTCTGAAGATGTTGGAAAAGAAATCCCATAATGTGGAAGTGAAAATGCAACTATTAAGAAGGTGTTCTAAGGTCTCCTCTTGAAATTAGCAAAGCTGGCATCTGGAGGGTCCCATAATACCTTTCTTCCTGATATTATCCCAGGTTAAGATTTTTCTATGGTGAACTAGGCACATAAAGAGTTTGATCTTCATCTAGCCCTTGTGCCTCCATAGCTTTTGCCAGGTTCTATCCGTAGCTTGGGATTCCATCCCAAGGAGAATCCCTTTAGCTTCCTTAATGTTAAGGTTTCCTTCATTGTTACTACCTCATATTAGTTGATCCTGCCCTTCTATCACTAGTATCATCCTCTGATCCAACAACCTCTTAAGGGTCTTAGCTTTACTGTTCAGGTTTCTATTATCTCTAACTTCTATTTCCTTTCATATTCTCCATTTTTCTGTGTTGTGAGAATGCTCCCAAAATTCCTCGACTTTCCTTAATCTTTGTTAGTTTGTCTCCTGTTTAAGGCCCGTCAAATCTTCTGTCAAAAGAGTTGGTTCTTGTTTCCATTTTTCCTCCCAGAATAGTGCCAGATCTCCATCACTGATTTCCTAGAAACAGTTTTTTTGGACTACCTCTCTATTTTCCCAAGCCTTATTCCAAATGTGTGAGCCCTTTATGTTTCCAAACATTCCCATGATATCATGAGGAAGCCAAGCACTAGCATATTTTTCCTTCCAGATGCTTGCCCATCGAGCCCATCGAGCCTTAGGATCCTTCACCCATTTCCACCAAAGTTTGGCCCATAGAACCTTACTGAGAATTTCTGTATCATCCAATCCAAGGTCTCCTTGTTTCTTGGGTTTTTTTTCATTCTTATTCTCATTATAAGCACTATCTTAGCAATGGGATGTACAGAGGGAAGATATGAGGTCCAAGGCAATGGTTCTATGATTGTAAACTCATAATGCATTCACTATATAAATAAATTATTTTTTCATAACTTTGAATTTATAGCACCCAACATTGAAGCCACTAATTTCTAAATGGCGTATAAGTTTTATTGTAAAATCATGAGCAAGTTTGTTTCCAATCGAAAACAATAAATTCAAACAAGGTATGTTGGTTTTTCCCTTTCATTTTTTGCCTCACACGACAGTAAGTAAACCAATGGATATATGTTTTTGTTAGCCAATTAGTTTTCTATCTAATAAATTTGTGTTAAGAAAGTAATTTTACCTCCTCATGACTTAAAATTTATTCATTTTTCTTAATAACTTTCTAAACAAAACTTGATTATGATTTCCAGTTTTCATAAGATCATTCCTATTGTTGAAACCCATTAAAATATTTTTTTGGTTGGACTTTTTTTAATCACTTTCAAATTACAATTCAACATCCTTTATCTATTTTAAATTGACAACAAAGATTGACTCCATGCACCATTCTTCTTTGTTATAAATATACTCCAAGCTTAATCTATTTAAATAGGTTGTCCTTAGATGAAAAATAAGGTCTATTTCCTTAGGAAATATTGGGGATACTCCCCTTTTGGCCCAGAACTACTTCAAAAGATTGGAGTGGCACACAAAGTTACATCTTGCACATTTTGCCCTAGCATTTGGCCCCTCTATGGGAGATAGGTGACAACTTACGGGATAATCGTTCCAATAACTTCTCAAATAAGTGTATTCATGTGTGGATTGAATATTAAACTTTAGAAAGATTAATTGTAATGCTTGTTTTTTCCATTTTATTTGATTTCTCCAAAATTAATATTTTCTCTTATGGAAAATAAATTGAAATGAGACACACTTCATGTGTCCTTTGGGTCTAAATCTTGTGCTCAATTTGATATTTTTTATCATATTAGAAAATTCAACCTTGCAAAAATGTGTAGGAAAAGATTAAGTAATGAAAAATATAATTTCATCTCTAAAGTAAATGTTTTCTAGATCTTACCCTATGAAATTTCAGGCTTAGGTGTTTTATGAAATATAAAAAAAAAAAACAACAACAACAACAAATAATATTTCAACTCTTAACAACCCCAATCCATTACAATATTCAAGAGAAAATATACCAAATTGTTCCAATAAGTTATATTCCTCCAGAGTAGTCTTATCTTGCCTATAATAGATATGAAAAACATGTATGACAATTTTCAATACAGTAACAATTTTATCCTTATATTATTCAATATCAATGTTAAATCACTTAACTCAACTTTACGTTGTGTCAAATCAGTAAGACATAATGCACTAGAAATTAACACCATGAAGAATATAGAGGGTTGAAAATCAAATTTGTAATTTATTCAAACATTCAAACATTTGAAACTCCATTAATATGTATAAAGATGGTACTCGTGTATATACAATAGCCTTACTAAAAGGCTAGTACGATATTCTAGATCTCCAAAACCATGGCTAGGGAAAACAATGAAAACCCTACATCGCACCAAGGAGATCCAAGCAACAAACATCATACAACAATGTCTTCTAAGGAAAAATACATCTTCTTATTTAATTCAACAAATTCAACTTAAGGTTTCATCTCAATATGCTAAACCCCAATTCTTCATGGAACGAAACCTTAACCTTAGTCTTTAAGATGCTCCAAGAAGCTCAAGAAACCCTAGAAACTACAATATAGAGAAATAAAGTAAATAGAAGATCCCAGAGAGAGAGAGAGAGAGAGGTAGTGCACTCCTCTTGATTGTTGTTGAAAAAATGTAGCAAGAAAGGCTCAATTTGACTTTAGCCTTAGTCAATTTGAGTAAATCAAATCTCCACATCAGCAGGACAACTTGGAGGCAGTTAACTAGTGTGACATGGATCGTGTAACTAAGTTAGCTCAATAAATTCAAGTTAGAGGGCTTCAAGTTCATTTATGCAAGTGTGATTGATAAATTTTAGTAATCCAGTTCAGTTATTTTCAGTTGTGTTTGGTTAACTAACCTCTAACTATTGATAGAGTCCATTGAAGGTTAGTTTTGCAGTGGGACAACATTTTAATTCATATATCTGTCAATTAACTGATCAATCAACCCAAAATAGCTAGTACATGCAAGCAATTTTAGTTCATAGGCTGAAGTGGATATGACAAGGCCGAGTAACATCAAGGGTAGACTAGTTTTGAGTGTACAAGTGTTGCATGAGTAAGAAGATCAATCCTTGGGAATTGTGCAAACAATTTGGAGTAAATTCCTATTTTTTAGGGGCTAGTTTCCTCAAGATTTGTGCAAGTAAATAGGAGAATTAGTGAGAAAATAATTGGAGTGTACAAGTGTTGCATGGGTAAGAAGATCAATCCTTGGGAATTGTGCAAACAATTTGGAGTAGATTCCTACTTTTTAGGGGCTAGTTTCCTCAGGATTTGTGCAAGTAAATAGGAGAATTAATGAGAAAATAATTGGCTAAGTCTTGGTCAGAGTTTATCATTGAGCAAAGAGAGAAATTATTATTTTTCAAGTTGAGCTTAGATTTGGAGCTAGCAATTATAATAGTTTATTTATTCCATTGATTAATGCAAAGAGGCTTGAGGGGTTTTTCCTAGTTGGGTTCCTCTAGAAATCACTATGTATTTGTGGTTTTGCTTATTGCATGTCTATGCATGTTGTTATATATTGCGGTTTCCATTCTGCAAATCAGTATAGTAGAATTGTGTCTCTTGTTTTTCAATTTAAAATCTTGAGTAGTTGCAATTTCTATCAAATTTCTACATGGTATCAGAGCCCTAAAATCACATTAGAACCATTATTTTGAACTTGTCTCTCAGGAAATTCGATTTGGCAGCTTCATTGCAGTAGTTTTTTTCTTCGAGATTGGGAGAATGTCTTTCAACGAACTAAGATTGGAGTATTCCCCAGAGGGTAGATAGAATTTCATAGCCTGGAAGGATATAATGGAAGAAGTGCTTGATGAAAATGGTGTGTTAGAATATGCTAAAACGAATATTGCAAAACTCCATCTGTCTAATGTACAACAGTTAGCCCAATGGAAGAAGGATGTTACAAAGGCCGGGAGAATTATTCTGGAAGTTGTGAGGGACCACGTGGTCTCAAATCTCCATGGAAAAAGGACACGATTTTCCATGTGGAAGACATTGACTGGGCTATTTGAAAATAATAGTGACTATAGAAAGTTGGCCCTAAAAGACAAACTTCAAAACATTAGAATCTAGAAGAATGATATTATTCCACAATATCTAGACTCCAGGTTTACTCATGTTCGTGATGAACTTGGAGGGGTTGGGGTGAATGTTTTAGAATATCAATTGGTGATCCTAGATCTTCTAGGGTTTCCAAAATCCTGGCACAACTACCAAGACTCTGTGAATGCAAGGGAAAAATTACTAAATTGGGAAATTTTGTGGTCTGATTTGGTTCAACAAGAGTTCAGGGGAAATAATGGAGATGGAAAATCACCCAAAGTTGAAGATGAAATTAATTTTTCCTTGGTTAGAAAGGGGAATAAGGGAAAAGGGAAGAAGACCCAAAGAGAACCTGAATCCAACCAAAATAATGGTAGGAAGAAAGACTTGACAAAGATAAAATGCTTCCATTGCCACAAATTTGGGCACTATGCAACAAAATGTCCACACAAGAAGTCTACCAAGAACCTTCAAGAGGAGCAGTAGATGAAGTATTGGCTTCACAATTTGAATTAGACTTTACTCTAATAGCATGCATGGCCAACACTGTTATGGGGAGTGTGTGGCACCTTGATTGTGGTGCCTCATTCCATATGACAGGGTGCAAGGATTTTTTCAGTAGCCTAGAGGAGAAGGATCCCTAGATGCATATCGAAATTGGGGATGATGGGAGGTACAGTTCTTCAATAATTGGTATTTTCATCTTTGAGAGGGAGAAAGCCTCTCCTCTTCGCCTCAAAGATGTTATGTTTGTACCTGGGTTGAAGAAGGACCTAATCTTTGTAGCAGTATTGGAGGATCGTGACTATGATTTTATTTTCAGTAAAGGGAAATTCGCTCTGAGACACATAGCTACTGGGAAAGTGAAGCAAATCAGGGTTCGTGTGAAGAACCTATACAAACTCTAGGGGGGAGTTTGCACTGCATTGTGTAGTAAGGTTGAAAAAGTGCAGAGTCGAGATGTTGGAGAAATTTGGCACAAGAGATTAAGTCATCTACACCATGGTGCCTTAAAAATCATGCAGCAAACTACCACTAGCCTCCATAAAGGTTCCCTTGACCAACAGGGTGTCTTCAAGGGTTGTACATTAGGGAAATTTATTTCAAATCCACTTTCAATGGCCGAGAGAAAAGAGCAGATGCAATCTTGGAATGAGTCCAATCTGATGTTTTTGGACATTTCTCTACATCCTCCACAACAAAACATAGGTACTATGTTACTTTTATTGATGATTTCTCTAGAAAATGTTGGATCTTCTTCATTCGGAAGAAGGATGAACTTTTCTCAAAATTTGTTCAATTCAAGACAACGGTTGAGAAGGAGATTGGGAAGAAGGTGAAGGCTCTCAGGAGAAACAATGGAGGTGAATTTTTTTGTATGCCTTCAAGGATTTCAGTGTGAAATAAGGTATTTGAAGGGAACTGATAGCACCCCATAACCCTCATCAAAATGGGGTGGTTGAGAGGAAGAAAATGAGCATAGTGGAAGCAGAAAGCGCCATTTTGCATGATCATGGGATGGCATTGCATCTATGGGTAGAAGAATGCAACACAATAGTCTACATGTAGAACCAGAGTCCTCATAGAATACTTGGCATGATCACACCAGAGGAAGCTTTCTCTGGGAGAAAGACTGATGTGTCTCATTTCTGAATTTTTGGAGCTTCAGTTTATTGCCATGTCTCCAAGTATTTGATGAATACTTGAGCCTACAACAGAGTTGGGAGTTTTTTTAGGATACATCGAAACTCTACACAATTACCACATGTTTTTGCCTTCATTGAGGATACAGTTGTGATGAGAGATCTCAAATTTAATGAGGATAAGGCCATGAGATGCTATCTAGAATGAGAGCTAAGTATCCCACCAATGAAAGAGCTTATAGCTCCAAAGGAGGGGCCTCAGGATGAGATTCAAGAGGTTGTGGAGCAAACAGATGCAATGGAGTAGAGTGGAGGCAACCACACAACTAGAATCTTCCAGAGAGGGGAGAAAGAGAACCAGAGAATTTGATAGATTTTTGCAAGATGCAAGGGAGAATGTGGGAGCCCGCACACCATAGCACAGGCAGAGAAGGTCACCTAATTAGTACACTATATACATGGCTCTAATGATAGAGTTCATTGAGACAAAGCCTTCTTCATTTGAGGAAGCACTTTCTGATCCTTTTTGGGTTTATGCCATGGTGGAAGAATATGAATCCATCATGAATAACATTGTATGGGAGGTAGTGTTGAGACCAGAAGGGAAATCACTTGTCGGTTCGAGATGGATCTACAAATTGAATCATGCAACTGACAGGAGCATCGAGAAGCACAAGGCCAGATTTGTGGCCAAATGATTCTCTCAGATAGAGGGATTGGAATATGAGGAAACCTTTGCACCAGTTTCAAGATATTCCTCAATCATATCCATTCTAGCATTGGCTACACAGATGGGGTGGAAAATTCTTTGGATGGATGTGAAGACCACCTTTCTCAACAGTGTTGTTAAGGAGGAAATTTACACAGAGAAATCAGAATGATTTGAGACATATGATCGGGAGTCACATGTGTGCAGACTCAAAAGAGCATTATATGGTCTCAAACAAGTGCCTTGAGCATGGTACACTCGGATCGAAAATTATCTCAGTGGATTGGGCTTCACCAAAAGTGAAGCAGATTTGAATCTCTATCACATTGTTGTAGATGGTAAGTTTATTATTCTTGTTTTGTATGTTAATGATTTAATATTGATAGGTGATGAGCAGTTGATCCTCTCTTGCAAAGAGATCTTGCAAAGGAATTTGAAATGAAAGACATTGGCCTACATTAGGGTAGTTTTGAGGTCTAAAATGGGCCTCCCAAGGAAATAATAAAATAATAGTTAAACCAATAAAATAATATTTATGAATTTGCAATTCTCTTTTTGCATCACAATCCATGTAACCATGGTTAGATTCAATTGAAAAGTTGTACCAAAATAAAATTAATAATAAAAAATGTATTGATGTGAATATAAATAGAAATGAATTTTTGAAAAATAAAATCATTATCATTGAACAACTAGTACATTTTTCCTTTGTACTTAAATAACTTAAAATAAACTATAAATATAAATTCATAAATTCTT
>APFE031689140.1:68522-93947 GCA_000404065.3 Pinus taeda
TACAAATATGATATTTATTGAAAAGTGTACAAAGACATGAATATTTTATAGGGATGTGCATTGTTTCTTTCAAAAAGTATGAAATGGAAAAAATAATATTTTATTCAAAATGTGTGAAATGGCCTTTATTATAAGTATTTTACTTTATGACCCTAAAATTACTTAAAGCACTACCATGGTTAACTATGAATTTGTATCCACCATTGAGAATATGACAAGTAAGTACCATTAACTCAAGCAATGCCATATCAACCATGGGGGATAGTGTCATCCCATAAAATGTGATTGGTTCTCATAAAGTGAATTTTGATTATACGTTTTCCTTAGAAGGCTCGTTTTTTACCTCAAAATTCATCTAATGATACATTAATTTCTCGAGTTGGAAGTATGGCAAGGTGATGATGAATTGTTTGTTTCTCAGGGGGAAGTATGCCTCTGAAATACTTTAGAGATTTCACATGGAGAATTGTAAGCCCATGGACACACCTCTAGCTACAATTTAGAGGAAGGAGAATGCCACTTCATCTGAAGAGGTTGATGCTACCATTTACACGAAGCTTGTGTGGTCTTTGATGTATCTTGTGAAAACAAGACCCGACATGTGATATGCAGTAAACCAACTAATTCAAGTTATGGTGAGGCCTACCAAGTTGTATTGGAAGGCATAAAAGCATGTGTTATGGTACCTCATAGGCACTACTGAGTACGGATTATGGTACAATAGGACAGAGGGATTGAAGATCCATGGCTTCACCAATGCAGATTGGGGAAGGAATCCATCAAACATGAAAAGTAATTCAGGTGTTATCTATAGTGTTGGGTTCGCAACTATTTCTAGGTACAACAGGAAGCAGAGGTATATGTTGCTTAGCTCAGTAGAGGCCGAATACATGGTTGCAAGTGAAGCATCATGTGAGGCCATATGGATGAGGAAAATACTTGTGGGTATTTTTAGTCAGGAGATGGATCTGATAGTGATATATTGTGACAATCAAATTTGCATTAAGCTCTCTTACAACCTGGTATTTCATGACAGGTCCAAACACATTGATACCTGATATCCTCATTTGTGGGACTATGTGCAGAGGAGAATTATGTTTCTATAGTACATTCCAACCGAGGGGAAATATTTTGACATCTTGACTAAGGCATTTTCAAGAGGTAAATTTGAATTCCATAAGTGCAGGAAAGGGGTGGTGAAAAATCCTTTTTTTTTCTAGGGGGGGTGTTGAAAAAATGTAGCAAGAAAGGCTCAATTGAACTTTAGCCTAAAAAATGTAGCAAGAAAGGCTCAATTGAACTTTAGCCTTAGTTAAATTGAGTAAATAAAATTTCCACATCAATGGGACAACTTGGAGGAAGTTAACTAGTGTGACATGGATCATTTCACTCAGTTAGCTCAATAAATTCGATTTATATGGCTTGGAGTTCAGTTATGCATGTGTGATTGCTAAATTTTAGTAATTTAGTTCAATCATTTTTAGTTGTATTTAGTTAACTAAGCTCTAACTATTGATAGAGTTAGTTGAAGGTCACTTATGCAGTGGGACAACAGTATAACTTAGAGATTTGTCAGTTAACTAATCAATCAACCCAAAATAGCTAGTGGATGCAAGGAATTTGAGTTCCTCAACTTAAGTGGAGATGACAAGGCAGTGTAACATTAGTTGTAAACTAGTTTTTAATGTACATGTGTTGCATGAGTCAAAAGATCAATCCTTGGGAATTGCGAAATCAATTTGGAGGAAATTCCTATTTTTTAGGGGCTAATTTCCTCAATATTTGTGCAAGGAAATAGGAGGCTTGGTAAGAAAATAATTGGCTAAGTTTTGGCCCTTGTCATTGAGCAGAGAGAACCATTATTCTTTTGTAGGTTGAGCTTAGAGTTGGAGCTAGCAATTGTAATAGTTTCTCTATTCAACTGAATAATGCAAGAAGGCTTGGGGGGTTTTTCCTAGTTGGGTTCCCCTAGAAATCATTGTTTATTTTTTGTTTTTCTTATTGCATGTCTATGCATGTTGTTCTAAATTATGGTTTCCATTCCGCATATCAATAGAGAAGAATTGTGTCTCTTTATTTTTCAGTTTGAAACCTTGAGTTGTTGCAATTTCTATCAAATTCCTACAATTTCATCTCTACACAATAATGAACAAGAATGGTGAATGAGTAAAGACTTGTCTCCTTCTTCTATATATATAAGAGGTAAGGGAGGAAAAAAATACATATGTGGTCATATGCCCTTACAAGAAATGTAATATAACCCATGTAGGCTCACAAAGGTGGAGTGCTACACTCCAAAAGTACACATGTCAAGCCCCAAGGTGATGATTTCTACAAGTAATAATCAAAATGCAAGGTCATTCTAGAAGGTGTGTTTAACACTCCTCCTATAAGCGTCCATTAACTCCAACATACCTCCTAAGCTACATACCCCATTGAGTCCACTCCATTTGCATGAACATTATAGCAACCCATGCATCCAAAAGTCAACTCCAAGATCCAAGAAAAAATCCGAGCTACCTCGTACTATCTAGGGCCCAATGATCCCAATGTAAAACACTTCTCCTCCTAAAAAAGGAATTCTCCAAGAAAATAACCATCTCCATGTGGCCATGATATTTTAATATCCCCACGAAGTTATCTAAGAATCTTGAATTGCATATGGATAAATATCATGTAAGTACCCAACTAAGGTCAAGCAACCACTAAGTATGTCATCTCCAATGTGTAGATCCATCATGGACAATCTCGCATGAAAAAATATATGATAGACCATTTAGGTGTTAATCATACACCATATACCTTAAATCTCATGAAGTGATCACAAACATGGTTTGAAACACTTTTGGAGTCCTGTGTGGTCCTATGCCCTTACAAGCAATGTAATATAACCCATGTAGGCTCACAAAGGTGGAATGCTACACTCCAAAAGTACACATGTCAATATCCAAGGTGATGTTGTCTACAATTAATACTCCAAATGCAAGGGCACTCTAAAGTTGTGTCTAACACTCCTCCTATAAGCCTCCATTGACTCCAACAAACCTCCTAAGCTACGTACCCCATTGAGTCCACTACATTTGCATGAACACTATAGAAACCCATGCATCCCAAATTCAACCCCAAGATTCCAAGAAAACATCCAATCTACCTCGCATTATCTAGGGTCCAATGCTTCCAATGTAAAACACTTATCCTCCTAAGCAAGGACTTCTCCAAGAAAATAATCATATCCATGTGGCCATGCTATTTTAAGATCTACACAAAGTTATAAAAATTTCTTGGATTCCCTAGGGATAAATATCATGGAAGCACCCAACTAAGGTCAAGCAACCACTAAGTATTCCATATCCAATGTGTATATCCATCACAGACCATCTCTCATAAGAAAATATATGATAGACCATTTAGAGGTTGATCATACACCATGTACCTTAAATCTCATGAAGTAATCTCAAACATGGTTTGAAACACTTTTGGAGTAACCTCAAAAACTATAAAATCCTAGCTTTTGCAACCTTGTAAATGGAATTACTAATCCCTATAGGAAAACGTAACTAGGTTTATTCTTGATAGTTAGCATTGTACTTGTGTCATTGTATATTTCATGTAAAAAATAAGAAAAAGAAATTCTTATGTTTCGAGCATGGGTTTCATGCTCAAGATAAATTATTATTTTATTCAAGCATGCTCTTCATGCTCATTATTATTTGTATTATTCAAAGTCAAAGGCTTATTTATAGCCTAGAAAAATTATCATCATCATGTCTGAAGTCTTCAACATCCAATCAAAAAGCGTTTGAAACTTATACTCTATATTCAATATTTGAGCTCAATAAAAGGATGACAGTTGCATTCGCTCTAGTAGGCACTCACTATAGTATATTCACACTCAGTCTAGTATGAAGAGAAGAAAAAAACTTTGAAAATCAATGATTTGCAAAGACTATGTGGTAACCCTAAAAGGTTTGAATCCAAGCATAAACAGTTGTGAAAAAAGAGTGGTTTTCCTTATTTCCAATCACTTTAATATTATCTCCTTCAGTAATTACATTGTCAGAAGATTTAAAGCTATCACAGTGTTATCTTCTATATGAGAACTACATCATAGGGGCCTATGACAATGTTTCCATAAAGTACCTATGGTTGAAGTAGAACATGACATAGATCTAACATATTGTGATAAGAAAATTAAGAGACGATTGTGTTTAGTTAGAAGGTATGCAAGTTAAGAAGACTAGCATTCAAATATCAATGAATCATTATATTACAAAACCATCAAAGACCCTCTATGATGTTATGATATATGAACTCACTAAAATATGCGAAGTATTTCCAGGACTCGAATTTTTGTGGCATTATATATCTATAGCATCCGAGCTCTATGGTAAATTTTTGAGGATATTTTAAATCATTTCAATGGAATTATATGTGTAGTTTACTAGGCACCATAACATAACTTCTTATGTCAAACTCAAGAACTTTGTATATAAACCTTTCTCTATGATTGTGGAACTATATATCTAACATATTCAAGACATCTATGATTAAAAAAAATTGAAAAGAATCTTTGAGATACTAAGAGAAGACTTGAGGGATGCTACAAGTGATCAAATCATTGGACAAAATTTTAGTTTGAAGACGACCTCCTTAAAAATATTCAACAAGACTAGTGACATTTCGAAGGACGAGAAGGAATCAATTATAAATAAGTAATTGAATATTGATGGATAGGTTATAGTCTCCTCTATAGCCAAAGAACATTGAAAGAACTTCAAAAAAAAATTAATAGTCAACATCGAAGGATACACAAAAAAACCATTCTCTATGAAATATTTCATTCCCCAAACTATACCAATACATCTTCCTACAACATTTGATTCAGTTAAGACATTTGGAATATTCGGATGGATATAATATCGAAGACCAGTTCCCTCTAAGATTCATCTCTGTGATATGAAGAAAATACAATAGCAGCATTTCTAACTCGTGACAGAATAAAAGGATTCAAGAAATACATATTCAAGGATCCTCCCTTTGACATCAATATACATAGCAACTATACCATAGAAAAAAGGATGGACTACTAATTGAATATGACCTATTTGTGAAGCTTTTCTAAGCGAATAGGAATTATCTTGGTTTCTAGATGTTGAAGAATATAACATCTGAAGCTTACTGAATCCACTAAAGTTTGATATATGTCAAAAGAAGATCCCTACAAGGAAGGACAAGTGACTCACATACTCTGTTTTGTGGATAACATGTTACAATGGCACGTATCTACATTTCTCTGAGGCTTGTTATTATTCTCTAAGGCTCACATAATATTTCTCGTATCACAATCACAGTGGCTCGCATTATATGACTCGTCTTACTTTACATTGACTTACATTCTCTACCTTAAGGCTCGTATTATTTTTTGATGGTCATAGGACAGTTCACTTGTCGTGTAGCTTTAATATTTGTGGTGAGGAATAAGAGCTATGACAATTGTATAACAATATTACAGGTTGACAGTGATACTTATGGGTATGATATGTAACAATACCCTAATGACATAAGGTAGTAGGGTTGAGATATCAATACATGGCAAAGTCACCTTGAATATCTATATTCTTCTTTATGAACAATAATATACAAGTTACTGACTTGGAAGTATGAACAAAGATCCATGTGACAGTGGCTTAGAGGACATATCCATGACCTATATGAAAAAGTGACATGTGAGATGCATGGTTGATCTATTATTGGACAATAATGGATGAGGACATTATGGCTATATATATGATGTGACAGTGTATATGGTTGTGCTCTTAATATAGGACAGTAATATATATGAGCTTGATCAAATAATTAATAAAGCATGGCATAGCATGGAGATTAAGGAAGAAGAAGCAGTTTGACATACGCATCAAAGAAGACAACTAAAGGGCAAGAAGTTTACTTACCTTAGATGGAAAGAGTGAGCTATAAAGATCTTGATGAACACAATTGAAATTTGGAAGAAATTCTTGAAAATAATAGATGATGAGTAAGAAGTTGAAGAGTTATGATAGTTGATTTATTCGTTCCAGAAACACTTTAAAATTAACAATTATTGATTTTATTCATGAAGCAGAACTTTGTTACAATATGAAAATATACCATAAAAAGGAATGTTGACTTAAGAGGGAGTGAGCAGTAGAATTTGGCATGAAGAATCTCATACCTTGTCTAGATTGATTTGAAAAATGATGCTTTGTTTTGGATATGGTTTGGCTCCCTGGAAGAACATATTGCAAAAGTATCTAGAAAGATAGCAATGGAGATAATATGTTGTATAATATTGGCGTGCTTGGAGTTGTTTAGCTTAATTTGATTTAGGAACACATGGATTGTGTCAAAAACACTTATTATGGTTGGGAAAAACATGACGACATAACTTTGTTGTGAAAGAAATAAAGCATGTGCCAACAATTGTGAGGAAGTTTGGCTTTACATTGATTGATTCAGTGGATATTATTGTTGGCTAGTGGAAAATGATACAATTTATTAAAACATGAAGCTAAAAACCCTATCACAAAAATACATTGTGAAAAAATTTTGGCTCCATAAGATGTTTGACTTCATGACATAATAGAGCTATGTGAAGATTGACATCTAGGAAGATCAAAACTTGGTATGATGTGATGTGAGATAGTATCCCTGAAGCTAAAACTAGATATCCATGGAAGAACAAGTATTTGATGATTGAGACAAGATGATGCATTTGTTTATGTCTCCTTGGTTTAAGAGGGAGTAAGAATCTCCTCCCTGGTTGAGAGGGATTGATGATGTACACTGTATTATCCATGTGCCATGCACTAGGCTAGGATTGATTGTCATAAGTCCAGTGAAGGCACTGGTAGGTAGAATGGAGGATTTGATAAGCATCTGGGACCAATAATCCTTGAGGATTTGGAATCCAAGAGAGGTAGTAGTCTCGTGGACCGATACTCTTTGAGAGTAAGATGAGGTATCCAAGATAAGAGTAGTCGAAGAGGATCGATATTCTTTGAGGATTGGGAATCCGAGATAAGAATAGTCTTGTATAAAAATACCTGGTGAACATCTGGATGGGGTATGTGCCTTAAGAGGCGGTCGTTTTGGTGTCCAAATGTATGCCTCCCAGCATTTTTCTCTCATCTAGTGAAGAGTCATAGCTTGTTATTCAAGGCCTCACTATATTGCAAATCAAAAATGTTGGTTATAATGTTGAGCTTGATGATGGCTTATCAATCTGAACTCCTCTTATGAGAATATTTCAATTTGAGAGTGTCGTTCTATCTTGGTGTGTAATTATGAATACCTCCCCAGTTAAGAGGGAGCGTTGGAAAATGTAACTAGGTTCAGTCTTCATAATTATCATTGTACTTGTGTCATTGTATATTTCATGTAAAAACAAAAAGAAGAAAAATAAATAATTATTTTTCATGCATGGGTTTTATGTTCAAGTAAAATTATTATTTTATTCAAGCATGTTCTTCACGCTCATTATTATTTGTATTAGTCAAAGTTAAAGGCTTATTTATAGCTTAGAAAAAAAAAAATCAAAGATGTAACTTGAGTTAAAGTCACCTCAAAATGTCAAGTCACCCCTGCCTATGAAGTCGGCCCTACCCAGGAAGAGGCATATGTTCGAACCCCTCTGGATAGTATAAATATAGGATGAGTTGAATTCATTTGATAATAAGAAAATTGCATGATCTAAGCCCCATCTTCTGAAATAAGAGTGAAGAAGGAGAGTGAAATTCAAGGAAAGAAAGGGAGGTCGAAACCTGAAGTTTGCATATGAAGGAAATATTCTCTTGAGCTTGCACTCATGGAATCTTGTAGAAGTATGTTATTGCTACTATACATGTTGTTGATGAATTTGTTGTTGTGACAAAGGAAGGGTTGACTTGGCATCTTGACGGTTGGATTATTGTCATAATCAAGAGCCTTGGGTAGGTTAATTTGGTAGCTCAATGACAAATTCCCTCATTTGGATAGCCTTCCTCATCCAGAGAAGACCCTCTTTTCCCTTGGAAGAATTTAACTTGTTCAAGGAAAAAATATATATTTTAATGTGAAAACCCACATGTGCACAAAAGTCCAAGTGGGCTTTAAAAACAAATTGGGTCTCCTCCAACACCTATAAATACAACTCAATGGCACCTCATTGGACACACATCACACTTCTCTCTCTCCTCTCTGGATTGGTTTGTACATCTGAAATTACAGGGTCTTCTTCTCACACATGCAAAGGGTTTATAGGAAAATCAGAAATTTTCCGTTGACCTTTTTTTGGGACAAGTTGACCAACTCGTTGACCAAGTTTGACTTGGATTTTTTACCTCCCTTGACTTGGAAATTTTAGATTTCTTGCAGCCGAGTATTTCTATGGAGAATTCGAAGTTTTTTTGGCACTTTCGACTGATGTTTACCATTAAATTTGACCTCTGCAATGTGAAGTTTGACAAAGGAAACTTTCTCTATTTGTTAACTAAGTTGTTTGGGACTCCTTTTACTTCATTTTGACTAGTATTTGAGGTTGCATTCTTGGGAAGTTGACAAAGCTCTTTTGGAGTTTGACTACTAAGTTTTGGACTGGTTAGGGCATCCTTGATTGTTGTTGGCTTTGACTAGAATTAAAAATTGGATAGTTTGACTAGATCTGACTTTTTGGCTCATCTCTTAGATCTTGAATATTGGTTTATTGGAAATTTGAAGTTGTTGACCTTTGACTCTTGGTTGATAAAGTAGATCATTGTACTCTCTCTACTAAGCATTTTATGGCAATCTAATAAGAAGAAGAATTAGAGAGGGTTTTCCCACTTGTGGGGTTTTCCCCGGTGTTTGACCAAATTTGGTATCTCTAGTTATTGCTCTTGATTGCCTTCTACTATACATTGCATTTATTGTTCTATCTACAATTTATTGATCATTGGAATATTAAATTGTTTTGAAAGAGATTGCTAATTGGAGAAAAAAAAATGGGCTAAAGTGATTGTAACAACATAAAACAGTGGAAAAGCAACATGGTATCATAGTTATTTTGAAGACAAGTCCAAGGAATCAAGAAATAAGAGAAATCATATTTGAAAGAATTTGATGCAACCTATTTGATTTGGTCAATATGTCTACCTATTTCTTCAAGGATAATGAGAAGTTGGGTGATTCACCAAACTTTGTTACTTGGGAGATTAGGTTGGAAGTTATACCAGATGAAAATGATGCTTTGTGGAAGGGAAAGTACCTAAGCCTTTGGGGAATGCTTTTGTTGCTATCAAGGCTAAATACAATAAAGGTGAGCTCAAAGCCAAGAAAATTCTCTTTGAATCTTTGCAAGATTATTTATTTGTTTATGTTGGAAGCTTGAAGAAATCTAAGAATACCTATGATAAGTTGGTTGGGGTGTACGAGATCAACAACTTGAATCATATCCTCTCCTTGAAAATCAAATCAAGGACATGAAGATGAATAAAGGGGAATCTATGCAATGACATATCATGAGGATATATCGTTTAAGGGATCAATTGCAGACTGCGGAAGTGCCTATATCTGATAGAAAGTTGGTGATGGTTACTCTTCATGATCTTCCTCCTATTTTGGAAACCTTCATTACCACTATAAGAAACAATAATAGTCTTTTGACATTTTATGAACTTGTTGGTAAATGTACTCAATAAGAGACCAAGATGATTGCCAGAGGAAGGATTCAAAAGCATGAAGAAGGAGATTCCTTCGCATTTGTTTCTCAAGAAAAGAAGAGAAAAGGAAAAGGAAGACCATCTAATTCAAGAAGGCCTCCCCTTGAATCAAAGAAATTCAATAAAAGAGGAATAAGAATTGAATGCTTTAACTACAACAAGCATGGTCACTATGCCCAAGAATGCTCAAAAAAGAGAAATAATTCAAGACCCAACTACAATAATAGTTGTGGCTTCAACAACAAGAAGTTCAATAATAGAAGAAAAGGAGATGATTGAATCGGAGGAGATGATCGAATCAGAGGAGTTGATCAAAGAAGAGGAGATGATGGAAGAAGAAGATATATTATGGATGATCGTGAAGAAGGCCATTGTCCTCAAAAGAGGTCAAGGGACTCCATGTATGAGAATAATGTAGTTGTTTCTCAATCTGAATATATTCTTATGTATGCTATTTATATTTCTTCCCCTCCATATTTCTATGATAGTTTATTGGTAGATAGTAGGGCCTCTAGACATTTATCTCAATACTTGGAATTCCTCTCAAACCTAGTTTAGAGGGAGACAAATATAAAAATCATCCTTGGAGATAACTCTACTTCTCCAATGAAGGGTTTTGGCTTTTCCAAATTCCATTTGGACTCTAGTGAATTTGTTCTTCTTCATGATGTTATGTATGTTCTAGGACTAAAGAATAACTTGGTGTCTACATTTGGCTTGGAAGACAAAGGGATGAGAGTAGCCTTCATAAGGGGGAAATTCTTCACCTAGAAGAAGGAATCTTGTATGAGGGATGCTTTTACCTTGGGATCTAGAATTGGAGGAATCTATAGAGCTAATGGAATACCTCTGCTGGAAATGGTCCATGACACCAATCAGCAAAGTGAGTTATGGCACCGAAGGTTGGAACATTTACATGATGAATTCCTACCTAAATTAAAGAAGTTGGTTTCTAGGATACCTGATGTTAAAGAAAGTCATGATGGATTATGTGTAGGATGTTCCAATGGAAAGAAGACAAGGGAACCATTCCCCTTTATCAAGAGCAAGACCAACGATATACTTCAACTTATCCATTCTGACTTACGTGGACCCATGTCAATGCAGTCTCTTGGTGTCCATCTCTATTACATAATCTCCATTGATGAATTCTCCAAGAAATCATGGGTATTCTATTTGAAACATAAAGATTAGTCATTTGACATGTTCAAGGACTTCAAGGCGCTAATAAAGAAACAAACAGGGAAAAATATCAAGGTATTCAGGTTTGAAAATGGTGGAGAATATAATTCAAATGAGTTCGTTGACTTTTGCAAAAAAGCTAGAATCAAGAAGGAAATTATTGTACCTTATAATCCCAAGCAGAATGGTGTGTCTGAAAGAAATAATAGGTCCATTGTGGAAGCTTCCCGAGCTATGCTGCATGATCAAAAGTTGTTGAAGTTCCTCTAGGGAGAAGCTACAAATATAAATGCCTATGTTAAAAACAAGGTTCCTCATCAAGCTTTGGATAAGAAGACTATCGAAGAAGTATTCACAGGTGTGAAGCCCCATGTTTGACATCTCAGTGTTGATTTATGGTAGAATTAGATGTGCTCTAAGTCTAAAAATTTGCAAGGAGGCTTGGACACATATATTCCACAATACCCAGAAATCATTTTAGGAAATTCCATCCAGAGACAGTTTTATTAAAATAATTAATTTTTTTTAATGGGACCCTAAGTCTAAACTTAGGAAACTAAATATTTAAAGGGTATTAATCTAACTGTGGGTGAAACTTCTAGAAGAAGACGAAGGTCGAGTCCAAATTATCTAAGCCATTGATTATAATATAATCTGGGTCATTGGTTCTCAACTGGAGGATTATAAGGACTTCGATGGGCATTTGGAAAACACACCAAGCAGATACTCAGTTACCCGAGTAAAATCGATTGTATCACTGGTTGAAGTTCGCCAAGAGGAAATAGATTCGGAGGGAAAGTTGGAGGTGAGGAGGAGAGAGAGGGTAGCATCATCAGTCGGGAGTGCAAGAGTAGAAGAATAGTGCAGAGAAGGGATAACACAGAGGTTGACGTTGGGACTACGCAGAAGTTGACGCAGTGAGACGCAGAGGGGGTAGCAAGTCCTCTCCTAGATCAAAATCTTGTATGGAAGTGTGATAGAACTATCAGTAAATTTCTCGCAAAGATTCCTCTTCTATTCTACCGATTGTATCTTGTACATGAGATTTTTTCTAAATATTAATAAAGAAACCCTCATATGTTGCACCGGTTTTCCCACATTGGGTTTTTTTGGGGACAGTTGTCCAAAAATAGCTGTCATTGTGACTATACTTGTGCTAGTATTTTTTCTTACATCTACTTTTCACAGTATTTTAATTGTGAAGGCTGCAGTAGAATTTATTTCGATATTTACCGTAGAAGCATTGTGAATAACTCATCTTTGAATTAATAAATAGAACAAATAATATTACTCATTGTAGTTGGATTTCTATCTATAAATTTTCACGTGGTATCAAAGCATTGATCATAATAAGAAGAGCTCAAAAGCAGAGAGGAAAAGGATTTCGAAATTACTGCAGAGGCAGCAATTCGAAACCCCAAAAGCAGCACAGTTCAAAGGCCAAGGAGGATGAATTTTTGAGGAGAAATCAATTTCTCTGAGTGAGTCGACAGAGAAACTCGATCTCCAGATCGAAACTTACCAGAGGCAGAAAGGAGCAGCGTATTTTTTCCTTGCAGAGCAGATCTTCAGTTGGGACACAGATATTTTGCAGTAGTTGTGTTAGGCCCCTATACTACCAGTGTAACCCATTATTGTTATTATTACAACCCCTTATTATATTTTTGTACCCATGTAGTCCCCATATTGTTACTATTGTGCCCCATAGAAGCCCACTATTGTTATTATTGTGCCCTTACATTATTATTGTTATGTCAGCTCTGATTATATTATGACCCCTTAGACTCTTATATATAGAAAGGAGGTAATGTCATTTGAATCATCCAAGAATTGTTCATTTATGTAATGTAAAGGAGGTTGCCCCCTCGAAGAGGCTGAATTCTAAGGCGTTAATCTATTTTTTCTATCTTTTGTGAGCTAGTTTCATAACATTTGGTATCAGAGCTTTGGATTCTAGGGTTTCGCTGCTCCAAATAGGTCATCATGGAATTTTTGCTATAACTTTTTTTTGTGACATTTCAAAAGCAAAAAAAAAAAACCCCATTTGAGATGAAATCACACTGAACCTCGGATCTGAATTTCAGAGCTTTTAGTGCTATGTTTGTGGGGATATGATATGAGGAAGTTGTCCTTTTTGCACACTCCTGAATTACATTCCAAACAGGTGACCTGGGGAAAATCGTCATAACTTTCTCTCTGAGCATCGGATTGAAATTTTGTAAGAAGTTATAGAAAGAGGATGGACGATAGTTTCTTGTACATATTTTTCAGAGCCAACGGTCGAAACAGTGACACGTGGCACTTCATACAATTTCACTCTTCTGGAAAGGTCTATAATCAGGTCACCATGGGAGATTTGGCATAACTTTTTCTTGGAGAATCCAATTTGGATCAAACTAGTGGCATTAGAAAGAGGACGCAAAGGGCTACTGCAGGTCATGATTTTAGAACTGGAAAATCTGAAATTACAGAGTTACGGTCGTTTCAAGATCGAGCTCCTAAAATCAAGAAAAAGCGAGATGAGGAAGTTTGATGGCAAGGATCCGGTAAATTGGATACTAGAGATGGAGAAATATTTTGATCTACATGGTGTACCATTGTTACAAAAGGTATGTATTCATATAATTATTTAGAACCGAATCAATTTTTATGGTATAAAGGGCTTTGTTCTCGTAAACCACTTGTCACGTGGTTAATTTTCACGGAGGAAATGATAACACATTATGACGATACAAAGAGAAACTCCTTTTTTAGCCAATTGATAAATCTAAAACAAAAGAGTTCAATGGAAGAGCACATTGAAGACTTTCAAAAATTGAATAGAAGGGTAAGTTACATTCCATAGAAGCAAAGGATTGATCTCTTCATAGGGAATTTAAAGGATAATGTTCAACACGAGGTTCATTTTTGGGAACTTGATTCATTGGAGGAGGCATTCGACTTGGCAAGAAAAATTGAAAGCGAAATTATGAAAAAAAATAATCCCACCACTCATGAATATAATTATGGAAGTGTTTCTTCTCCTAGCCTTCCACGACCTACAAGGCTTACACCACAACAATTGGAAGAAAAAAGAGAAAAAGGGCTTTGTTACAATTGTGATAAAAAAATGCACTAAAGGTCACAAGTGTGCTAAGAAGAAATTATTTTACATAGAGTATGAAGAATAGGAAGAAAAGGATCAAGAAACATCAAAAGAAGAGGATATACGCCAGGACCCAACCACAGAGAAAGAAGAAATAAATTCAACCATATGTTGTAAAGCATTGGCAAGAATTACCACAAACTCTCAAGATAGAAGGACATATCAAGAAGTGAAAGATCACATCGAGAAAGAAAAAATGAATCCAACCATATCTTGTAATGCATTGGCCAGAATTACTACTCCTCAAACTATCAATATAGAAAGACATATCAAGAAGAAAAATGTTCAAGAAGTGAAAGATCACATCCAGCATCAAGAAATGAATCCTACCATATCTTGTAAAGCATTGGAAGAAATTACCACTCCTCAAACTCTCAAGATAGAAGGAAATATCAAGAAGAAAAAGGTTCAAGCAGTGAAATATCACATCGAACATCAACAACAAGTTCTTCAAATTTTAAAGGATAACGCCACTTTGGTGCAGAATCAAATGAAAAAATAGGTAGATCCACATCGCAGTGAAATTTTTTTTGATGTAGGTGATTGGGTATTTTTACAATTACATCTAAAGCAAGCTATTTATGAGAAGGAAATGTTGGCAATACTACATCCACTTAAGAAATGGCGACCTTATCCAATGGGAAGACACTTCAAGGTAAAAATGGATCATGATAGTCTTAAATACATTTTAAAACAAATATTATCATTAGAAGAACATAAAAAATGGGTCACAAATATGTTGGGTTATGACTTTGACATCATCTACAAAAAATGGAAGAAAATTTTTGTTGCAGATGCACTCTCAAGAAAGGATGAGGATGTGGAAGCATTGTTTTGTGCTATTTCTATTATCCAGCCAAGTTTGATAAACAAAGGAAGGTATGAATGGAAGAATGGCGAAGCAGGGTGGGAACTCATTCAAAAGTTGCCGAGTATCCCAGTTCCAACAATATTGCTAGAACTTGAAGAGGAAGGAAAAATCATATTGGAACCTGGAGCAGTCATAGAAACAAGAACCCAATAGCTACGAAATCGATCAATTTCAGAGTATCTCATCAAGTGGAAGAACTTACCTGCTAAAGATTCCACATGGGAGGACAAAATATTTATACAAAAGCATCAAGAAATACTCAAGTGTTGAGGACAACACTTTTTGAAGGAGAGGGGCATGTTAGGCCCCTATACTACTAGTGTAACCCCTTATTGTTATTAGTACAACCCCCTTATTATCTTGTTGTACCCATGTAGTCCCCATATTGTTACTATTGTGCCCCATAGAAGCCCACTATTGTTATTATTGTGCCCTTACATTATTATTGTTATGTCAGCTCTGATTATATTATGACCCCTTAGACACCTATATATAGAAAGGAGGTAATTTCATTTGAATCATCCAAGAATTGTTCATTTATGTAATGTAAAGGAGGTTGCGCCCTCGAAGAGGCTAAATTCTAAGGCGTTAATCTATATTTTCTATCTTTTTGTGGGTTGGTTTCATAACAAGTTGCTGGGGAAAAAAGTGTCGAAAATTGATAGGAAAATAGCACAAAGAAGGATGGAAAATCAAGATGTCTTTGGATTATCTTCTAGATTAGAAGAAGAATTTGCATGCTTGGCAAGTTTAGCATCAAAATATGTTTGGTACATTGATAGTGAGGCTTCAGCCCATACGACTGGATTACGAGAATATTTCTCGAGCTATCAAGAAGAGAAAGTGGACTTCCAAATTACTATGGGAAATGAAATGAAGTGTACTCCAGTAGGGAGAGGCACCAAAACATTTTAGACGGAAGCAGGAACCAGAATTCGAGCCACTAATGTTTTACATGTGCCCAAGTTAGGAATGAATCTGATTTCAGTATCCCAGTTATAGGACAAGGGATACAATGTATACTTCATTGGAAAGAACGTATATGTCAAACATCTAAGCTAGAAGAAGAAGAGACAAATTGGAGCTCGAAGCAATAGATTGTATAGGTTGTCACTTGAGTCTCCAATGGTGCTAATAGGTAGCAATCTTAATGGTGAAAAGGAGTTGAATGAGCTATGGCATATGTGAATGGGACATTTACACCATAGAGCACTAAGGATGCTCAAAGAGACTATTACAAGAGTTCCATTTCTTAGTACTAAGCATGATGATATATGTAGAGGATGCGTACTAGGGAAGTACACTAAAGCAACTTTTTCCATGAGTAAAAACAAAGCAGAGGGTGTATTGGGATTAGTACACTCAGATATTTGTGGTCCAATGTCCACAAGAGCTCTCAGTGGCGGCGAATACTTTGTCACCTTTATTGATGATCACTCTAGAAAAACATTAATTTATTTCTTAAAGACCAAGGATGAGGTCTTTCATTGGTTCAGAGAGTTTAAGGCTCTCATTGAGAACATGAAAGGGAAAAAGATAAAGGTATTGCATTTAGATAATGGTGGAGAATATACGGACAAAGACTTCACAAATTTCTGTGCAAAAGAGGGCATCAAAAGAAAATGGACGACTCCATATAATCCGGAGCAGAATGGAGTAGCAAAGCATAAGAGTAGAACTATTGTTGGGGTGACAAAGGTTATGTTGTATGATTAGGATTTGCCTAGACTCTTAACTAGGCAAAAGCTTGCAACACAACAGTGTATATCCATAATAGAACTCCTCACAAAGCTTTGGGGAATAAAAAACTCAAAGGTGTCTTCAAAGGGAAGAAGTCGGAAGTCAGTCACCTGAGAATATCCAGAAGTGTGGCATATTGTCACATTCCAAATGAAAAGCATAATAAACTGGATCAGACTACAGAAAGGGGGTACTTGGTAAGATACAGTGATACCTCGAAGGTAGACAGAATCTCCATTCCTACCAGCAAGAAAATTTTAGTAAGACGAGATGCGAAGTTCATGGAGGATAGATCTTTCAGGAAATCCCAAGAGATGCCAACAGAAGATCAGTCGGTAGATATTCCTTTAGTCCAGCAGCAGCAAGGAGGACAAGCAAGAGGACAGACACCTGGAACTAGCACAGTTACCAGTACCAATATTCCTCAGAAGAAGGAAATTCAAGTAGTTCTCAGCAGGTGTGACGGCAGGAACAACAGGGGGATTTTATCAAGCCTCCCACCACCAGTGGTGGAACCGGTAGAGAAGTATGACAAACATTGAGGGACACAGAGGAGTTTGTTGGAGCTCCAAAAAATAAGAAGAGATAGCGTAGACAACCTGGCATGTACCAAGCCTTGGTAGCACAGGTTAAAGAACCCTCTAGCTTTCAGGAAGTCATACAACACCAAGTATGTGTGGATTCCATGGTACAAGAATATATTTCTATCATGACGAATGATGTCTAAGAAGTGGTACCTAGGCTAAAGGATACACTAGTTGTAGGATCAAGATGGATCTACAAGATCAAGTATGCTACAGATGGAAATATAGAAAATTACAAGGCTAGGTTCATAGCAAAGGGGTATGCACAAAAAGAAGGAATATATTATGAAGATACCTTCACCCCAGTAGCTAGATATACCTCTATCAAATCTGTTGTATCCCTAGTAGCTCAAATGGGATGGGAGATTCACCAGATGGATGCCAAGATAGCATTCTTGAACGTGGTGATCGAAGAAGAGGTGTATATAGAACAGCCCAGGGGCTTCGAAAATCATGAGAAGAGAACTCATGTATGTAGGTTAAAGAAATCCATGTATGGGCTCAAGTAGGCACCCAGAGCATGGTATGGTCGAATTGATAATTACTTGCAGCAGTTGGGATTCGTCAAGAGTGATGATGATCCCAATATATACTATCTAATGGTGGAGAATGAGCCACTTATTCTGGTATTATATGTGGATGACTTATTTCTAACGGGGTCATTTAGGCTCATAAAGGACTACAAGAATAATCTTGAAGCAGAATTGGACATGAAGGATATTGGGTTGATGCATTATTTTCTAGGGTTGGAAGTGTGACAAAAGGATGGGGAGATATTCCTTAGACAAGGAATATATGTTATAGATATTCTGAAGATATTTAAAATGCAAGATTGTCTACCCAAGGCTACACCCATGATCACCAACTGGAAGAAAATAGATGCATCAGGAGACAAGGAGGTGGACCCCACCTTGTACAAACAACTCATTGGGCTGATCATGTATCTGGTCAACACTAGGCCATACATTCGCTTTCTTTTCAAAACCCTTAGTCAGTTCATGGTGGAAACAAAAAGGGTGCATTGGGCAGCAGCTAGGCACATTCTTAGATATGTGCGTGGAACAGTCGGATATGGATTGAAATACACATGAGAAGATGACATCAGATTGAATGGATTCACATATGAAAATTGGGTAGGGATTTCAGTAGATCGGAAGATTACCTCCAAGTATTGCTTCAGTGTTGGATCAAGAAGATCTCTTGGTGCAACAGGAAGCAGAAGTTGGTAGCTCTATGCTCAGCAAAAGCAAAATATATGGTGTCCAGCAAAGCTACATGTGAAGCTATATGGCTTAGAAAACTGCTTGTGAGTTTGTTCAAGAAAAGGATGGAGGCAACATGTATTTTCTACGATAATCAGAGTTGTATTAAATTCTCTGAGAATCCAGTATTTCATGATCTGGCGAAACACATTGTTATCAAATGTCACTACATTAGAGACTGTTTTCAATGTGGGGCAGTACAATTGCAATTTGTCTCCATAGGAAATTAGGTAGCAAACATACTCACAAAAGCTCTAGGAAGAGCTAAGTTCATCTAGTTCAGGGAGTAGATGGGTATGGTAGAGAATCCATTTCAGTAGCAAAAATAGAAATTTTCTCAATTGCAGTGAAAGAAAGTTGTAGTACAGATGTAGTGTTGGTAGTGGCAGGGTCAACAACATTACGGATGCAGCATTTGCGTAGTAGTTGGTGGGTAGTAATTTCAGACATCAGCAATGCAAAGGGAGATGTTACAGAATAGGGTGATGCTTCAGCAGGGTGCATTGCTAGAGCACATTCCTCGCTAAGAGGGAGTGTTGATTTCTGGTAGCATCAGATGTGCTCTAAGTATAAAAAAATTCAAAGGGGCTTGGACACATGTATTCCGTAATACCCATAAATCATTTTGGGAAATTTGACTCGGAGACAGTTTTATTAAAATAATTTATTATTTTTAATGGGACCCTAAGTGTAAACTTTGGAAATTAAAATAATTAAAGGGTATTATTCTAATTGTGGGTGAAACTTCTAGAAGAAGATGAATATCGAGTCCAAATGATATGAGTCATTGATTAGAATCTAATCTAGGTCATTGTTTCTCACCTAGAGGATTATAAGAAGGACTTCGATGGGCATTTGTAAAACACACTAGGTAAATACTCAGTTACCCGAGTAAAATAGGTTTTCTCACTAGTCGAAGTTCGGCAAGAGGAAATCGATTCAGTGGTATACTTGTGTAAGAGGAGGAAAGAGAGGGTAGCAGCATCAATCAAGATTGCAAGAGCAGAAGACGTAGAGCAGATAAGGGATAGTACAAAGGTTGCGATGCAGAGGGGCAGCACAGTGGCTAACGTTGGGACTGCGCAGTCCACATGCAGAAGTTGACACAGTGAGACGCAGAGGGGGCAATAGGTTCTCTACTGGATCAAAATATCGCCAGGAAGTGTGAGAGAACTATCAGTAAATTTCTCACCTAGATTCCTCTTCTATTTCGCTTCTTGTATCTTGTACATGAGATTTTTGTTGAAGGTTAATAAAGAAATCGTCATTTGTTTCACTAGTTTTCTCACATTGGGTTTTTCTGGGGACAATTGTCCAAAAATAACTGTGTTATTGTGACTATACTTGTGCTATTATTTTTTCTTGCATTTACTTTCTGCATTATTTTAATTGTGAAAGTTGCAGTAGAATTTATTTAGATATTTGTCATAGAAATATTGTGCATAACTTATCTCTAAATTAATAAGTAGAAGAAATAATATCAGTCACTGCAGTTGGATTTCTATCTAGAAATTTCCACTCTTAGGATATTTGGTTGTCCCATATACTTTCATTTGTCGAAGGATAAGAGGAACAAGCTGGAAGCAGCCATAAAGAAAGGTACGTTTGCTG
The DNA here is from genome assembly GCA_000404065.3 of Pinus taeda. NCBI lineage: Eukaryota > Viridiplantae > Streptophyta > Pinopsida > Pinales > Pinaceae > Pinus > Pinus taeda. The sequence goes on from APFE031689140.1 coordinate 88,631, forward strand.
GATATTGTGAAAATTATAGAAAATTTAGAATGTATATATTTGGTCAAAGGAAAATTGAGTTTAACAGGGACATAACTTTCAATGAATATGTTGCTCTTGGAAAAGAAAGGGACCTTCCTATGTCTCCTTTTATTGAGAAGAGAGATGATGACATGGACCTACTAGAAGGTCCTTTTGTGCTGGAGTCTGAGAAGGACATTTTCAATGGTTCCTTGGAGCCTATGGACCCCTTGGATTATCCTCCAAGTGATACCCCTATCAAGAAGAGACCACTTTGACTTTTTGATACATTATAGGATGTTGAGATACATGTCGCTACCAGAGGTACCTTTAGAGAAAGCAAGAATCCATGTCGATACTAAGGGTACGTTGCAGCTATGAGCGCTATCATCTAGGTTGAGCCTCCCACCTTTGAAGAAGCTATGAAAGAGAAATTTTGGAAGGATGTCATGGCTGAAGAGTATGAATCCATTATGAAGAATGATGTATGGGACGGTATTTCAAGACCTAAAGGAAAATACATTGTGACTTTAAAATGGTTATACAAGATCAATCATGGAGTTGATGGGAGTATTGAGAAGTATAAAGTGTGGCTCATGACTAGATGTTTCTCTCGAAAAGAGGGAGAAGATTATGATGACATATTTTCACCTATTGCCTACTACACTACCATTAGATAGATTGTTTCCCTTGCTACTAGTCAAGGATGGACTCTTCACCAAAGGGATGTGAAGATTGCACTTCTTAATGGCATACTACAAGAAGAAGTATATGTTGAGCAACCTTAGGGATTTGAAGTAAAGGATAGGTAGACTCACATTTGTAGGTTGAATAAAGCGTTATATGGTTTAAAGCAAGCCCCCATAGCCCGATATGCCCACATTAAAAGTTACCTGGTGAAGCTTGGATTCACAATAAGCAATGTGGACTTGAACCTCTACTTCAAAGTGGTCCAAGTTATGCCTTTAATTTTGGTTTTATATGTTGATGATCTATTCTTGACAAGTAGTGACCCTTTGATGCTCGAGGGTAAGAGGGAGTTGGCCTCCGAGTTTGAGATGAAATATCCTGGTTTGATGCATTACTTCCTAGGGTTAGAAGTGTCGCAAAGACCCAATGAGATTTTCCTTTCTCAAGGAAAATATGTCGTGAAGTTGTTGGAAAGATTTGGAACGGTAGAATGAAAGGCCCTAGCCACACCAATGGAGATAAAGTTCAAGAAGTTGTGCAGAGATGTTGTTGGACCTAACTTGGTGAAGCCCTCTTAGTATCGATTGTTGATTGGGGCATTGACGTTCCTTGTGAACATCCATCCAGACATATATTTGTAGTCAACACTTTTATTCAATTCATGAATGAAACCCATCATGCACACTAGATTGATGGTGAGCACGTACTGATATATTTGCATGGGACAATTATCTTGGTGTGAGATATACTGCCGGAGATGGACAACTTCATGGGTACACTGATGTTGATTGGGATGGAAATGATATTGATAGGAAGCACACATCTAGATGTTTCTTTAGTTTGGGTTTCGGCATGATATCTTGGATGAGAAGGAAACAAAAGTTCGTAGCCTTGAGCACAGTTGAGGCAAAGTATATTGTCGCTACATGGATAGCTAAAAGGAAGTATGGTTGAGGAAGCTCTTTGGAGAGTTGTTTGAACAGGTTATGGACACGACAATAATATATTGTGATTGAAAAAGAGTGGGATCCAATTAGATGAGAATCTCATGTTTCATAATAAGTCCAAGCATATTGAGATCAGGTATCACTACATTTGAGATATGCTTCATAGAGGAGCTGTGAGGCTCCATCACATTTCTATTAATGAGAAGATACTGGATATGCTCACCAAGGATTTTCCAAAAGGGAAGTTCTTGATCTTCAAAGAGTAGCTTGGTTTGATGGATGTGACCCTCCTAGGTAAGTGTCTCCGTTAATCGAGAACACTAAGCATAGCTCTCCACCCTATTGAGATCTTGGGGTTTGGGGAAATCTGAATGATAGGATAGGGTGTGATCCTTACACTTGTGGTAAGTTGATCTCACCTATTTTCATTATAGGGTGTGTGTGTGTGTGATTCTTGTCATTCATGAGAAGTGGGTATCTCCCCCTACCATCAAGTCTGGGACTTGGAAAAATATACCCTAGTTGGCATCCTACCCACAAGTTGGGCTTGTTGGGATTGGTCCTCCCCATCTAACCAACGGGTTTAGGTGACTTGAGATAGAGTGTGATCCTTACCCAGCCTGGTAAGTCGATCTCTCTCAAATCATGGGATGTAGGTGTTCTATCACTTGACTCTTGAGGGTCTAGATGGAGGATCAGTGGACAATAGGACAGAGTGTGAACCTTAAGTCAATCTCGACTATTGTCATTATATGATAAGATAGAGTGTGATCCTTAAGTCAATCTCACCTATTGTCATAGGTCAATAGGATAGAGTGTGATTATTTCCCTTGCGGTAAGTAGATCTTGCCTATTGTCCTTGGATAGAGGGTGGTAGCTTTAGCTCCGTTACGATGTCAAATTATTCTTATTTTAGATTTGGGAGTGTTCACCAAATGAGCAAAGACAATATTTGACTTGATGATAATGAGATATTTGAGATGGGACATATGATGCATTCAAACATTTCTCCCTAACTAAGAGGGAGTGATAATTTGGCAACTAAAGGACAAATTTCCATCTTTGGATAGCCTTCCTCATCCGGAGAAGACTCTCTTTGCCCTTGTAAGAATTTAAACTGGTCAAGGAAAAATTATAATTTTAATTTGAAATCCCATGTGTGCACAAAGGTTCAAGTCAGCTTTAAAGACAAATTGGGTCTCCTTCAATTATTGTAAATGCAATGCAATGGCACCTCATTTGGACATACATCACACATCTCTTTATCTTCTCTTGATTAGTTCATACATCTGAAATTGCAGGGTCTTCTTATCACACATGCAAAGGGTTTAGTAGAAAATATGAAATTCTACATTGACTTCTATTTGGGACAGCTTGACCAACTCGTTGACCAAGTTTGATTCAGGGTTTTGACCTCCCTTCACTTGGATATTTTCAATTTCTTGAGGCCAAGTATCTTTTTGGAGAAGCCAAAGTTTTCTGGGCACTTTTTACTGTTGTTGACCATTGACTTTGACCTCTGCAATTTGAATTTTGACTGCAAAACTTTCTCTCTCCATTGACGAAGTTGTTTGGGACTATTTTGACTTCATTTTGACCATCATTGGAGCCCGCATTTTTGGGAAAATGACTGATCTCTTTTGGAGGAGTTTCATTGTTGACTTGTGGACTAGTTAGGGCATCCTTGATTGTTGTTGACTTTGACCAAAATTGCAAATTAAATAGTTTGACCAGATTTGACTTTTAGGCTCATCTCTTGGATCCTGGATATTGGTTTGTTGGAAAATCGAAGTTGTTGACCTTTGGCCCTTGGTTGATGAATTGGATCAATGTACTCTCTCTGCTAAACATTTTATGACAATCTAATAAGAAGAAGAATTTGAAAGGGTTTTCCCCCTTGTGGGTATTTTCCGTGGTCTTTGACCAAATTTGGTGTCTCTTGTTATTTCTTTTGATTGCCTTCTATTGTACATTGCATTTATTGTTCTATCTACAATTGATATTGATCATTGGAAGATTAAATCGTTTTGAAAGACATTTCTAATTGAAAAAAAGAATTGGAATAAAATGATTGTAAGAGCATAAAACAGTGGAAAATTAACAAGATATCTCACTTTGATTTGATTCTATAAGAAGAGGATTTTTTTGGGATTTTTCCCTCTTTAAGGGTTTTCGCCCTAGCTTGGAGCCTATATCTTGTGTTCATTATCTTTTTGTGATCTTCTTAGTTATGTGTTGGTAATTGTTTGATGAAAAGAACATAATAAAGATTAATAAGAAGCCAACTTTCATAAGAGATTATCAAAGAAGAGAAATCTACCCTAACATGCAGACAACATGACTTTTCAACACACCCTCCTTTAAGGCTTCAAACAACCTTCAAACGTGTTTTCACATTTTTTTTCATTTTTGGCCAAGCAATGTACACATCCCTAATCCACCAAGCCCTGCACAAGATCTTTATCACTCCTCACGTTGACTTTTATAGGTGGGGGGCGAGGGGAGGGTGCATAACAAAGAGATATGCCCCCTTCTGCTTTTGCCACACGATCTCATGCACCCCTAACTAACCAAGTTCAAACATGAGATCGTCAACCCTCTCAAGAATAAAGTGTGATCCACTCCCTCATATAATCAACTCCCACAATATTCCTCAACAAAAACACAAAATTGAGGTCTTCAAGTATCTTGACTCTTCATGTTTGCAATTTTTTTATTATTATTTGTGTACAAGATCTCTATAAGAAATGCCACACCTTGAGCATTAAAAAACCACCACAACTCATCCTAAATCCTCCTTGGATTCTCTCCTTGGAACTATGGATCCTCCCCAATCCTTCGAACAAGAATTCTTCTTTTTTGTTAACTGTATATAAATATCTAAATGGAGGCTTCTATCAATAGATTTATTTTGAAATTTGTCTTTTGGATCCATCACATCACTATTTTAATTGTCGATGTGTTTCGAACCAACCAATTTGGTTCATCTTCATGAGAAACCACATTGGTTGGTTCGAAACACGTTGGAAATTAAAATAGTGATGTGATGGATCCAAGAGACATATTTCAAAATATCTAGAAATTTTCTAGATGTTTCCTTCCCCTCTGCCAAATTCCCAAGCACAACAACATCACTACCTTTTCACATAAACCCCTGGATCCCAAAACCGAGGCTACCAGCTTGATTTTTAATTATGTTCCTTTCAATGTTCCAATACATATTTATACATGCCGAAGCATCCAATACCATGGACCGAAAACCATCGCGTCCAATACCATGGACTAAAAACCATCGTGTCCAATACCATGGACCAAAAACCATCGCTTCCAAAAAACATGTGTGAAAATCATGCACAAAACCATAGGTGGGTCTGCCCAACCTAACATAGGGTCCAAAACCAAAATTTCTCGGGGCGCTACCCCAGACCCCATAAAGTGGAGTTACGTGTGCCCTTCAAACCCCCTATTAACTACGTGGAAATAATATAACACAACCCAACATTCTCCCACTTGTTGTTTTCTTTCCACAGGGGGCCACAAGGGAGCTTAGTCATTTTCCCAACCTTGAAATACCCATTGTCTCTCTACACCAAGAGAACTTCTCAGAGCTCACAGATTTTTTCAATGCATCTGCAGTATTCTTCAAAGTGTCCACCTTTACCAGCAACACCTTTTTGTCT
>APFE031689140.1:96068-108029 GCA_000404065.3 Pinus taeda
CTGCATTTGTCTTCTTTTTGAACACCCATTTGCTGCCAATGGGTTTCCTTCCAGTTGGCAACTCCACCAGATCCCAAGACTCATTTTTGTGCAAAGATGCCATTTCATCAACCATGGCCTCTTTCAAGAGTTTTCCATCTTCTGAATCTATTGCTTCTTTCATAGTTCTAGGATCATTGTCAGTAATAGATAAAGCAAAATTTGAACAGAAAGCAGATGGACTATACCTTTCAGACTGCCTTCTTTCTCGAACTGATCTTCTCACAGCAAGAGTTTGTGGCTCTTCATCTTCTGATTCCTCCGCTGTTGTAGAGTCTGATTCTTCCTCCTTTAGCTCAAACTCTATCTTCTCAGGTTCCTTTCGTTGGACTTCATGTTTAATAACATATTTCACCTCTCTGAACACCACATCTCGGCTATACACAACCCTTTGTGTGACTGGGTTCCAAAGCTTATAACCCTTTAAACCATCCTTATACCTAATAAAGATGCACTTTTCATATTTACTATCCAACTTGATTTGTTTCTCCTTTTAACATGTACATATGCATCACATCCAAATACCCTCAGATGTGAAAGAGAGGGTTTCTTACCAGTCCATACCTCTTGTGGAGTTTTATCCTCCAACGCTGATGAAGGTGACATGTTGACCAAGTAACATGCAGTATCCACCGCCTCTGCCCAAAATTCCTGTCCTAACCCGGCAACACTAAGCATGCTTCTTTCCCTTTCCATAAACGTCTTATTCATTCTTTCTACAAATCCATTTTGTTGAGCTATATATTATAGTTTTTAACCCCATACAGAAATTACCTACATACAACTTCTAAAACATAGAAAAATAAACAATGCGAGAGCATAACACATAAAACACATATACACAGAGATTTTCCCACTGGATCTCAAAACCGGGACTACCAGCTTGATTTTTCATTATGTTCCTTTCAATGTTATAATACATATTTATACATGTCGAATCATCCAATACCATGGACTGAAAACCATCGCATCCAATACCATGGACCGAAAACCATCGCGTCCAGTATCATGGACCGAAAAACCATCGCGTCCAAAAAAAAACATGTGCAAAAATCATGCACAAAACCATAGGGGGGTCTGCCCAACCTAACATATGGTCCAAAATCAAAATTTTCCGGGGTGTTGCCCCGTACCCCATAAAGTGAGGTTACGGGGACCCATCATACCCCCTATTAACTATGTGGAAAGAATATAACACAACCCAACATTCTCCCACTTGTTTTCTTTCCATAGCGGGCCACAAGAGAGCTTAGTCATTTTTCCAGCCCTGAAATGCCCATTGTTTCTCTACACCAAGAGAACTTCTCAGAGCTCACAGATTTTGTTAATGCATCTACAGTATTCTTCAAAGTGTCCACCTTTACTAGCAACGTATTTTTGTCTTCTATCATATACCTCACAAAGTGATATTGAACATCAATGTGTTTTTTCTTTGAATGATATGCAAGGTTCTTTGCCAAGAAAATTTCACTTTGGCTATCACAGTATATCCTTATAGCTTCCTGTACTAACCCCATGAACACAATTTCTGCAACCAAATTGTTTGCATGAGTGGCTGCCATGGATTCTTCCTCTGTAGTTGATAATGCCACTACAGATTGTTTCTTACTCATCCAACTGACTGCACCTCCAAATAGGTTAAACACATACCCACTTGTAGATCTTCTTTGATCCAGATCTCCAGTCCAGTCTGCACCAACAAAGCCACGAATATCCAACACTCTGTCCAATCTTGGTCTTCCTTGGTAGCACAAACCATAATCACTAGTGCCACGTAAATACCTGAAAACCCGCTTCACTGTTGTCTAATGCTCATTTCCTAGTTTTGACATAAACCTACTCAATACTCCCACTGCATGTGCAACGTCTGATCTAGTACAGACCATTGCATACATCAGGCTACCGACTGCACTTGCATATGGAACATGGGACATATCCTTTTCCTCTTCTTGTGTCTTGGGACACTATTCAACAGATAATTTTACACCTACATGAATAGGAAGCTTCACTAGTTTACTATCTTGCATATTAAACCTCTGCAATATTGTCTCAACATACTTCCTCTGTTTTAACCAGAGCTTCCTCTTTTCTCGATCTTTTTTAATTTCCATGCCCAAAATATAGTTTGCAGCACCAAGATCTTTCATGTCAAATTTGGATGACAATTGGGTCTTCAAATCTTGGATAATTTCTTTGTCATTTCCAACCAACAACATATCATCCACATACAAGACCAGATAAATAACACGGTCACCAATTAATTTAAAATACACACAATGATCTGCTTTGCTTCTGGTGAAGCCAAGTCCCCGTATAAATGTATCCAATTTCTGATACCACATCCTTGGTGACTGTTTTAACCCATACAGAGACTTCTTTAACTTGCATACCAGTTCTTTCTTACCCTTCACCGCAAAGCCTTCGATTTGTTTCATGTAGATCTCCTCGTCTAGATCCCCGTGAAGAAATGTTGTCTTCACATCCATCTGTTCTACCTCAAAATCAAAAGTAGAAGCAACAGATAAAAGTAATCTAATAAAAGTTACCTTGCAACAAGAGAAAAAATATTACCAAAATCAATTCCTGACACTTGGGAATAACCTTTTGCTACCAACCGAGCTTTGTATTTCTCCACTTTTCCTTTTGCATTTGTCTTCTTTTTGAACACCCATTTGTTGCCAATGGGTTTCCTTCCAGACGACAACTCCACCAGATCCCAAGCCTCATTTTTGTGCAAAGATGTCATTTCATCAACCATGGCCTCTTTCCAGAGTTTTCCATCCTCTGAATCCACTGCTTCCTTCATAGTTCTGGAATCATCATCAGTAATAGATAAGGAAAAATTTGAACAAAAAGAAGATGGACTATACCTTTCTGGTTGTCTTCTTTCTCGAACTGATATTCTTACACCCGGAGTTTGTGGCTTTTCATTTTCTGATTCCTCCTCTATTGTAGAGTCTGATTCTTTCTCCTTTAGCTCAAACTCTATCTTCTCAGGTTCCTTTCATTGGACTTCATGTTTAATAACTTCTTTCACCTCTCTGAACACTACATCTCAACTATACACAACCTTCCTTGTTACTGAGTTCCAAGGCATATAACCCTTCAAACCATCCTTATACCCAATAAAGATGCACTTTTCAAATTTACTATCCAACTTGGTTCGTTTTTTCTTTGGAACATATACATATGCATCACATTCAAATACCCTCAGATGTGAAAGAGAGGGTTTCTTACCGATCCATACCTCTTGTGGAGTCTTATCCTCCAACGCTGATGAAGGTGAGCTGTTGACCAGGTAACATGCAGTATCCACCGCCTCTGCCCAAAATTCTTATCCTAACCCAGCACCACTGAGCATGCTTCTTGCCCTTTCCATCAACGTCTTATTCATTCTTTCTGCAACTCCATTTTGCTGAGTTGTATATGGAGTAGTCTTCTGCCATGCTATACCACACTTCTTACAGAATTCTTCAAATTCCTTACCGCAAAACTCTCCACCATTATCTTTCCTCAATACCTTTATCTTCTTCTTTGTCTAGTTTTCCACCAGAGCCTTGAATTCTTTAAACCTGTCAAAGACTTCAGATTTCTTCTTAAGGAAATATATCCATGTATTCCTTGAGAAGTCATCTATAAATGAGATAATAGTACACAACCTTACCCATGAGAACCTTTACAGGTCCAAACACATCACTGTGGCACAAGCTCTTAATTATATGTTTCACCCTCTTACTTCTAGAGGGAAACTCACTCGCGATTTACTTCCCCATATAACACAATTTTCACAAAAATCAAAATCCAGAGAGCTATTACTCATACCTTCTACCATACCTTTACCATGAAGTATTCAAAGGCCCTTCTCTCCAATATGTCCAAGCCTTTGATACCACAGCATGGTCCTCTCTCTAGAGACGACTAGATTTTCTGCTCCACTTTCAGGAACCATAGAACTGTTTCATCCATCAACAACAGTGCTACCTTGCAGCTTGTACATAGTTCCAGTCTGAACTCCCCGCATCAATACCAGTGCTCCCCGAACCATCTTGCAGGTCTCCTTCTCGAACACTATTTTTACACCTGCATCATCCAGCTTGCTTACAAAAATCAGATTTTTGGCCAATGCAGGAATATTGTAGAACACCCGGAAGTGTCCTAACCTTTCCACCTGCAACTTCAACTTACTTTTTCCACGACCAATTGATTCTATAGTCTCCTGTCATCCCCAAAATGACAGTCACCACCATCATATTTCTCATACTTGGCATAACCGCCTCTCTATGGGGAGTGAAGTTTGAAAGGATGCACTTTTGAGTCAATCAACCATTGTCCTCATTATCTACATGTGTACTTGAAAGAAGCCAAGTACACATTCCCACCTTCATCTGAGGTGGTTTTTGCCTCTGTAGAAGGAGCATCATCAGATCCCTTTCCTTTATCAGGAGCTTTAGATTTACAGTCCCTTTTGAAGTGTCGTTCCTTTCCACATTTCCAGCACACCACCTTCACAAGTTTTCCTGGAGATTTAGATCTCCCTCTAGATTTAAATCTCCCACTCGATGACTTATTTTTGTTTCTGTTCTGGAACCGTTCTTGTACAGACAAGGCGTCACGCTTCTGGCTCTCCATATTTTTCCGTCTCATCTCCTCTGTCAGCAAGGATGAGACTATTTCATCAAAATGCAAAGCAGTTGCATTGCTACCTATTGCAATAACCAGACCATTCCACGAATCTGGTAGAGAACACAACAAATTGATGCACTTATCTTCATCTAAAATTTTAATATCAACAGATTTTAACTGACTTACTACAATATTAAACGCATTCAAATGCTCTATCACAGAGTCTCCATCTTTCATCCTCAGGTTATACAGCGTTTTCCGCATGAAGAGTTTATTCACCAGAGACTTAGATTGGTACAAAGTCCGTAACTTGTCCCACAAAGCCTTTGTCGTATCTTCCCCTTATACATTCAGCAATACTGAATCTGAGACACACAATCATATTGTGCTCTTTGCCTTCTGATCCAACTTCTTCCATTCTTCATCGGTCACTCCCGATGGTTTAGTACCTGGATCTACCACGATCCACTGATCTTTATCCACCAACAGATCCTCCATCTTGAGTTTCCACAACTCAAAACTCTGACCATTAAATTTCTCGATATCTATCTTTCCACCACTCGCCATATTCTTTCACCACCAAAATCGATCTCGTAGATCTCCCACTGAACAAGGTCTACCACAGGCCCGAGCGAAACCCCTCAGCGACAAAGACGTCCCCTTGAAGCCAAAAATAGCTCTCATACCAAATTTAGGTTTTAACCTTGTACAGAAATTACCTGCATACAAATTCTAAAACACAGAAAAATAAACAATGCGAAAGCATAACACATAAAACACATATACACAGAGATTTTCCCACTGGATCCCAAAACCGGGACTAGCAGCTTGATTTTTCATTATGTTCCTTTCAATGTTATAATACATATTTATACATGCCGAAGCATCCAATACCATGGACCGAAAACCATCGCGTCCAATACCATTGGACCGAAAACCATCGCGTCCAAAACACATGTGCAAAAATCATGCACAAAACCATAGGTGGGTCTGCCCAACCTAACATAGGGTCCAAAACCAAAATTTTTCGGGGCGTTGCCCCAGACCCCATAAAGTGGGGTTACGGGTACCCCTCAAACCCCCTTTTAACTCTGTGGAAAGAATATAACACAACCCAACACACATGACACAGTGAGAAGACTAGGACTGAAAGCGGTGATAAATTACTATGTAACACCCACCTTCCCATTTGAGGATCTCAGGGGTTACTGATAGAAACTGATACTTTGGGATGTAGCCCAGGAACCTTCTTGAAGAAGAAGGAGCACAAAATGGTCCCATATCCAAAATTTTTGGTCTACCCTTTCTTAATGAAGGACATCTGGCTCTTCATATTGGTGAGAAGAGGTGTACACCAATCAAAAATAGTAGTGAGACACTCCATGGCCAAGCTCATGGATAGTCGTGACACTTGGTGCAATGAGGTTGATTCGTTTATCCTAGCTATGGTGAATATTAAGATCCTCAAGGACAAGCTCTCCACATGTTTTATTGGAATTTGGCTTCCAATTTTCTCCGGATGCCTTGGACAGTATATATGTACGTAGTCTTCCACTGAAAGACTACCTTGTGTTCGGCCAATCGAATGTACAACTTCTCCTCTATCCTCAAAGGCATTTGATCAATCATAAATGCATCATCTTTGATACTCTAGTAGTGGATTAACATTTCAAGCAAGGAGGTGTTGGCCTTCATATTTGGCATTTTGAAAAATTTCAATAAGCCACATCCCCTCAATGAATCTAAGGCCTATTGATCATTCATAACTTCACTATCAATGGTAGTATGCTCCCTCTCTCTCCATGTGACTGTCATCTTGAAAGAAAATTAAGTTTCAACCATTATATTTTTGTGTCTAAGTTTCAAATTGCGTATAGGCGGGACCCTTATACACAGTCACATGTAGGGCCTGCATGTATGCGGGTTTATAATATCCAACCTGTGTATACACTGTGTTGAAATTTTTAACATCAATTCCTATGGTCAAATCTCAATTAAAATTTCTAAAAGCAATCATAAATTAATACAAGCTAGAATTGGGGGTTACCTAATGATTTTGATTCAATTTGAAAGGTCCAATTCTTTGGGGGGCAAGTTAGCTCTTTTTTCTCCACAACTTTTGCTCTCAACACAAATGGTGAGTCAAAAAGTCATTTTATAAGCTATTTTGGAAAATGTCTAAATTGTTTGCTTTCAAACTCTGAAGTTTTTTTTTCTCTCTGCATTAAATAATTTCAATTGCAAACTTTGTATTGGTCGGGAAATAAAGGTTTTTTTTTTTCTTTTTTTCTTTTTTTGTTCAGGACATTTTGGACGCTTCTTCGGAAATTTCATAGCGGTTCCATGACTACTGACCTGTCGTGGTAGGTATCGTTTACTCACTGGCATATAGGTTAGAGAAACCATTTTTTCCATTGCATTTTGCATACTAGCCTCCATTTGTTGATACACTTGCCATAGAGTTGATCCCATCGTGTTATGGTTAGTAAACTATGTTCACTCGCTGATTTTTTTGTTTTTTTAATCATGACACGATAGTAGAGCCATCCTTTACATGGGAATCGTAGTTAGCACCTCATTGACATTGGTTGCCCAATGTGTTTTATTGAGTAGGCTCAGGAGTCCTCTCTAGTCCCGCCATGACTTGTGCATTGAAGACTCGTTCCTATTTGCTTCTTTGCTTTGTTCTGGCCTTATACCCTAGAGGCTCCTTTGTGTTGAGTTGTACTACTGCATTACATTTTGACCATTTTCACCTTTGGGCTTGATACGGCTTCACTTGGACTCATGTTTAAGCCACTTTTTGACCATGTCTTCTACAAACTCAAACTTTCAATCCCTTAGCTTTTGCAACTTGACACACCCTCAGACCCGTGGAAGGAACATGCCTTTGAGTGTCCTTAACCAGCTTCACCTCCCTACATTGAGCATAGGATTGTTCCCATCCCGGGAACTAGATCATCTATTTCATTGACACTCATTCTTTCCACTGTACTATAACATGCTTTTATTCTTTTTCCAGCTTAAAGGAAAAGACAAAAAAATTATATATTCCAAAAAGAGTGGGAATGGGACAACATTTCCATATATTGTTGGCAACTAGAGTCAGTTGTGTTGCCCTTGAACAAAGCACTAAAAACAAAGTATCTCCTCCATTTGGGGAGGATTTAGTTTGACTTAGGTACGCCTTAACCTTATTATTGAGTTAGTTCTCCTCTGGTTGGTTATCTCTTCCAATCATATGGAGAGTTCGTTCGTGCCTCCCGCATGACGAACTTATACAGAGCTATCATGTGCTGCCACATAGTCATCATTGAGTCGTGCTTTTGTTCAAGGGAAGTAAGCTTGAGTCGGCCTCTCTGCGGTGTCTCTTGACCTATTGTTCAGTCGGCCATCCCTAGTTGTCAGTATCTTGTTTGTCATCACATCAGTTATATTGGTCCTTTACTCGTGCTGGTTTGAGAAGGTCTCCATTGACTTCTTGTTGGTGGGTCTTGTCCTTATCGACGATGGCATCTTAATTTGAGGACAGGCCTAGAGCCGCACCTTGGCCCTATTTTCATTATTGATAGGTCACCTTGTGCTCAGCATCGATCAGTATCATGGGTCTTTGGCTAAGTGGCTTCCCTTGTGTTCGACATCAGCTTTCATTATCACACATTGGGATTCATGCAGTGCCTTGGTTTCCATTTGACCCTATTGGTGGATTCCTCGCCTCTGTGTCAGTTTTTATTATTTGTTGGTTCAGAGGGTTTCTATCGTGTGCTAGCTACATCTTGTGTACACCGGAAATGTGCTTCGGTTGAGTTACTGCATCTTTTTTCCATCTGATTCCTTCCACATTATTGGCCTACGGGTTACACTAGCACTATATCAATGAAGGATGCCTTAATGCCTTCCTTCTAGCGGATCTTTCCCTATTGACTATGAGTCATTACTTTCGGGCAAAGGTCTAGAGTCCATTTGGTAGTATAGTCATCAATGGCAGATCCTTCACTATCGACAGTGGGAAACCATCATTGTCTCCTGATTGATAGATTCTTCCAGGTGTTCGTCTTCAGCTTATCTATTCGCACTTGTTAGATTGTACCGGGTACCTTAACTCTCATTATCATTACCGGTGGTTAGTCTCGCGTTTGTTAACGGTATACATCAATGACCAGTAATCAAACGATTTCTCACATGGTTGACTTCAAATCATTTATTCCCATTGTGTATAAATGTACAACGGTGGTCGGTGAAGACCTCAGGTTGCATCAGCATTCTTTGGTTCACTTGTTAGTTGCTCCTATTGTTGCTAGTTCACACCATTCCACATTATATGTTGCAATCCTTTACAACGACATCCTATATGCTGGCATACGAGTTGCAATGTAGTATCATGTTATTCCATCATGTTCATTTGGTACTATGGGGATCAGTTTTTGACATTAGTGATCAGCTTCACATTTCAGGTTCATTGATCATCTTCTTATATGTGATATTCATACATGTACTTGTTCGATCATGATCAGATGATCCATTATGTACTTTCAGTTCTTTATACTTGTACGCATAGTGGATCCACTTGTACTTGATATGCATACATGCTTTACTTTCTCTGAGCATGGGTATGCCCACCTCAGACAATTGTTTCTTTCTGATCTTCTTTTGCTGGCTTGGCAGGTTGAAATCTGGTGAAGTCCTTCTCAGTTTTTGACAGGTTTCCTTTCCATATACTTAATACATTTTGGCCATCATGTACCCTTTCTGACCTCATATATTAGGGAGCATATGTTATAGCTAAAAAAATCACTCTTGGTATTTGTGATGCTTGGATTATGGCCTAGGGTAACCCCTCCTTCTAGACTTGGTCCAAATATTTTAAAAACAGTGTTTTACTTCCTGTATACTACTTTTCCCTGTGATAAAAGCATGTACACGCAGGTCAGTCTATACCCAACCCGCATATATGTGTTAAAACACTTAAAAAAATTAAATTTCCTTAATTATAAGCGGAGATCACGGGTTTTAACTGTTGATTACCTATTAGTGCCCATGTTCCAACTGTTTCCCAACTAAAAAATTAATTTGGGAGAAGTATAAAAGGAATTCAATGGGAAGGCCTTAAGGAAGGGAGAGAAATGATAGAATTACTATACTGAGATTATCCCTTGATCATATCTGAAGTATCCCTATGCTTTAAGCACTTCCCCAAGTTCAGGAAACCCTTGTTTCCTTGAGCGTTTAGATTCTTTCACTTGTTGGAGATATCATAGTATTGGTTATGGAAGGAGGTTGTTGAAGACTAGGACTGGACGGACCTGGAGGACGGTTCCGCTTGGAGCCGAAAGAGGAAGACTCGGGTGAACTCTTTCCATGTTGTATTATAGTTTTCTAAAATAAAAAGAAAAGTTGTCTTGTTCTTGATATCGACTTTGTTTATGCATCAGATGTTATTGTTATGGTTTATATATGAATGACTATTTCAATGCATAACTAACCATCTACTTATATGATATAAAGTTGATTTCACTAAAATGCTTTATCTATATGCTGCTATGTGTATTTGAATTGGTTGATTTGCAGGTTCGAAGATCATTAGGAGTTGCAGAGGGTTTGAACCCTGGTTGGAAGTACCCAAACGAAGGACATTCGTGTATGTAAATCCTCGCATAGTTAGTTTGTTTAAACATGTTACTTGAGTTGAATGTTTGTTTCTTGTTGTACATTACTCTTGCTATGATAGGGTTCTGACCCAAAGCCCTAGGGGACTTATTCCCTCAACAAAATCTATTGAGGGAATAAGTCCCCTAGGGCTTTGGGTCAGAACCCTATTAGAGCAGGAGTAATCTAAAGCAAGAAACAAGCATTCAACTCAGGCAACATGCTTAAACAAACTAACTATGCGAGGATGAACCTACTAGGATGTCCTTCGTTTGGGTAGTTCCAACCAGGGTTCAAACCCTCTGCAACTCCTAATGATCTTCGAACTTGAAAACCAACCAATTTGAATACACATAGCAACATATAGATAAAGCATTTTAGTGAAATCAACTTTATATCATATAAGTAGATGGTTAGTTATGCATTGAAATAGTCATTCATATATAAACCATAACAATAACATCTGATGCATAAACAAAGTCAATATCAGGAACAATACATCTTTTCTTTTTATTATAGAAAACTATAATAAAACATGGAAAGAGTTCACCTGAGCCTTCCTCTTCTGGCTCCAAGCGAAACCGTCCTCCAGGTCCATCCAGTCCTAGTCTTCAGCAACCTCCTTCGATAACCAATACTATGATATCTCCAACAAGTGAAAGAATATCAACACTCAAGGAAACAAGGGTTTCCTGAACTTGGGGAAGTGCTTGAAGCATAGGAATACTTCAAACTTGATCAGGGGATAATCTCAGTATAGTAATTCTATCATTTCTCTCTCTTCCTTAAGGCCTTCCCATTGAAGTCTTTTTATACTTCCCCCAAATTAGTTTTTTAGTTGGGAAACAGTTGGGAACAGTTGGGCCACGGGCACTAATAGGTAATCAACAGGTAAAACCTATGATCTCCACCCATAATTAAGGAAACTTAATTTTTTTTAAGTGTTTTAACACATATACGTGGGTTGGGTATAGACTGTGTTACACAAAAATATCATCACCATAATTACTTGCAGTCAGTATGAGTCTATCATCACTTACACTAGCCTCCTAAGCAAGTCTCAGACCTTAGCTCTTCATGTCAAGCTTTGCAAATGAGAGAAAGACATTGAAAATCAATATTAGTCTGGTTCTGCACTTTCTCCTACTTTTACCTGCGGAACTGCACCCTTTGTTCAAAATACCTGCATACCTGCACACTCTGTCTGTAAAGGGGTGGGTGCATACCCCTGTAAAAGTAAAAAAGGCGCAAGTTTATCCTAAAAAACTCACTTTTGGGTTAATTCTAGATGTTTCTAGAAGAATATTGACATGGATTGTTCGCTCCAAAGTGGTTCATGCATCCCAAAAGAGAAGGAGCAAATCCCTTGATAGGAGGAGCTATCCCTTTGAAGGAGGGCTTTATCCCTTTGAAGGAGGACCTAGTAACTTCCCTCATTGCACTATAAATTAAGGCATTGGGTCAGTTGCTAGAGAGGTTAGAAGCTGAAAATTTTGAGGGTAAATGATGATGGAATTGGGACTTCCTAGTTAAACTTGAGAGGAGAGATCACATACCTTTTGGTTTCATTGGGAAGTGAGTGAAACTTGTCAAAGTAGAGGAGACTTCTTGTCGGACCCTGGGAGGAGCTTGTACAACATCAAGGTACAGGTT
>APFE031689141.1:0-10491 GCA_000404065.3 Pinus taeda
CATAATACTTAAACATAAAACATAAAACAAACAAACAATATAGTAGTAACATGAATTAAATTATTAATATAGTAATAACC
Source organism: Pinus taeda (assembly GCA_000404065.3). Lineage (NCBI taxonomy): Eukaryota > Viridiplantae > Streptophyta > Pinopsida > Pinales > Pinaceae > Pinus > Pinus taeda. The sequence goes on from APFE031689141.1 coordinate 81, forward strand.
TGAATTAAATCATTATAAGTATTAGTATCATAATCTTACAAAATATTGTTAAAAAATAGTAAAAAATAAAACATAAATATTGTTACAAAATAGTGTTACAATATAGTAAAACATTAAACTTAATAGTGTTACAAAATAGTAAAACATAAAACATAAAACAAACAAACAATATAGTAATAACATGGATTAAAATTATTAATATAATAATAACATGAATTAAATAATGATAATGATTAGTATAACGGTGTTACAAAATAGTAAAACATAAAACATAAAACAAAAAATCAATATAGTAAGAACATGAATTAAAATTATTAATATAGTAATAACATGAATTAAATAATGATAATGATTAGTATAATAGGGTTACAAATTAGTAGAACATTAAACATAAAACAGACAAACATTATAGTAACAACATGAGTTAAAATTATTAATATAGTAATAACATGAATTAAATAATGATAATGATTAATATAATAGTGTTACAATATAGTAAAACATAAAACATAAAACAAACAAAAAATATAGTAATAATATGAATTGAATTAAAATTATTAGTATAGTAATAAAATCAATTAAATAACGATAACGATTAGTATAATAGTGTTACAAAATAGTAAAGCATAAAAAAAAACAATATTGTAATAACGTCAATTAAAATTATTAATATAGTAAATTAAATAATGATAATGATTAGTATAATAGTGTTACAAAATAGTAAAGAAAAAACATAAAACAAACAAATATATAGTAAGAACATGAATTAAAATTATTAATATAGTAATAACATGAATTAACTAAAGATAATGATTAGTATAGTAGTGTTACAAAATAGTAAAACATAAAACCTAAAACAAACAAACAATATAGTAATAACATGAATTAAAATTACAAATATAGTAAGAACATGAACTAAATAATGATAATGTTTAGTGTAATAGAGTTACAAAATAGTGTTACAAAATATAAAAACATAGAACCTAAAACAAGGAAGCAATATAGTAACAGCATGAATCAACATTATTAATATAGTAATAGCATGAATTAAATAATGATAATGATTAGTATAATCGTGTTAAAAAATAGTAAAACACAAAACATAAAACAAACAAACAATATAGTAATAAAATGAATTAAATAGTGATAATGATTAGTGTAATAGTGTTACAAATTAGTAGAACGTAAAACATAAAAGGCCTTCTTAGATACCTCGACACCAAAGGTATTCTGACTTTAAACCAGGTGGAAAAAGTCGGACAATCCTCTATCTGGGGTCAGGCATGGAAGACAGAGGCAGATTTAGGTTTAAATGCAATATGGAAGAATGAATGGGAGGACTTCATCAAAGAACTACAAAGATCCAATGTCAGAATTAAAGATGAACCAAATGTTTTGATGTGGGCACAAAGTAAATCCGGGGAGTATTCGCCAAAAGATGGATACACTTTCCTTATGGGTAAGAAAGGCTGGGGTCAACCCGATTGGTGGGCCAAAGATATTTGGAAACTCAAATGTCCTGCCAAGGCGAGGCTCTTTTTTTGGTGCATTATGAAAAAGAAGGTTCCTACATGGGATATTCTACAAGCTAGATTCTTAATAGGTCCTGGTCGTTGTCCACTATGCAAGTTAGAGGAAGAAACTATCAACCATCTTTTCATTTCCTGTTTTTTCACAAGGAAGATATGGGCGGAGGTCATGCTTCTTCTTAAGACCATCGCTCAGTGGGGTCCCGACCCACTGGAGGTTACTTGGGCAAAATGGTGGCATTCTTACCCAGTGTGTAATATGAGGAACTTGCCCCTTATTTTTGTTTGGGGTGTCTGGCTGTCTAGAAACAAGAGCCTCTTCCAAAACAAGGACATCCCTCCTTCAGTCACAGCCATTAACATCACTGCCATTTACAATGCTTTGCCTCCAGAGGATAAAGCCCCAAAAAGAAATCAAAATCCTAACATGATACAGGAGGGTATCCCTGTTGGGTACTTTGATGGGGCTTCACAAAACAACAAGGCTGGAGCTGGCATCTGTATATTCATCAATCCAGAACATTCATTAAAAGCTTCTGTTGGGTTGGGATCTGGCACAAACAATTTGGGGACTCACTAAACGTTATTAACTGGATCAACGGGAAAGCTTCTTGTCAAAATCAGATTTTGAAGACTATTGTTGATGAAATCATATCACTAAGGATTTTATTTAACAGGTTTTCACTATGCCATATTTACAGGGACAGGAATGAGGAGGCAGACCAGCTATCTAAGGCAGGTCTACAACAGGCTCTGGGCGGCTGGACAGTAGAAGAAAACATACAGGGGCAGATCCATAGATTAGACCTGCCTCCATACATGCAGCCTTCTTGATCTCCAGTTTTCATTACCATTTTTGGCAGTTGTTTATGCGGCATTTTAAATTATGTTTATAATTTCTCTATATATTTCTTAATTTATAGTTTCTATACTGTCCCCAAAACTATCAAACTTTTATATGTTTTTTTATCAGAAAAATTCTGTACATTTCGGCATCTTATTTTTGGTTTTTGGAGGGGTTGTTTTCCTTCAACGAAGGAGACCCCGTTATGCTACTCTCTTCCACTGCCCTGCGTGGCGTTTAATCCCTCCGTCAGGGAGGCGGAACCATCTGGTTTCTTCTAGCAGCAGAAAATCTCCAGTATATGTTGAGCTGTTTATTTCTTTCCTGTGCTAATGTTTTGGGCTGTAATTTTTGGGAAATCCTTCCTGTTTATATTGCAATATAAAGGTTGTGGTCTTTTTTCAGCGGAAAAAAAAAAAAACAACATGAGTTAAAATTATTAATATAGTAATAACATGAATTAAAATTATTAATACAGTAATAACATCAAATAAATAATGACAATGATTAGTATAACATTGTTACAAAATAGTAAAACATAATAGTAAAACATAAAACATGAATAGAAACCAACAATATAGTAATAACAATTATTAAATAATAATAATGATTAGTTTAGTAGTGTTACAAAATAGTAAAACTTAAAACATAAAACAAAAAAAAGATATACTAATAACATGAATTAAATTATTAATCTACTAATAACAATTATTAAATAATGATAATGATTAGTATAACAGTGTTACAAAATAGTAAAACATAATATTACAACATTAAAAATAAAAAAACAAACCATACAGTAATAAAATTATTAATATAGTAATAAGATGAATTAAATAATGATAAAGATTAATATAACAGTGTTACAAAATAATAAAACAAAAAACATAAAACAAAAAAACAATATACTAAGAACATGAATTAAATTTATTACTATAGTAATAACATGAATTAAATAATTATAATGATTAGTAAAATAGTGTTACAAAATAGTGTTACAATGTAGTAAAACATAAAACATAAAACATAAAACTGACAAACAATATAGTAATAACATGAATTAAATAAAGATAATGATTAGTATAGTAGTGTTACAAAATAGTAAAACATAGATCATAAAACAAACAAACAATATAGCAATAACATCAATTAAAATTTCTAATATAGTAATAAAATGAATTATAATTATTAATATAGTAATAACATGAATTGAAATTATTAATATAGTAATAACATGAATTAAAATTATAAATATAGTAATAACATGAATTGAAATTATTAATATAGTAATAACATGAATAAAATAATTATAAAGATTAGTATAATAGTGTTTCAAAATAGTGTTACAATATAGTAAAACACAAAACATAAAACAAACAAACAATATATTAATAGCATGAATTAAAATTATTAAGATAGTAATAACATGAATTAGATAATGACGATGATTAGTATAATAGTGTTACAAAAGAGTAAAAAATAAAACATAAAACAAGCAAAAAATATATTAATAACATGAATTAAATTATTAATATAGTAATAACATGCATTGAAATTATCAATACAGTAATAACATGAATTAAATAATGATAATGATTACTATAATCGTGTTACAATATAGTAAAACATAAAACCTAAAACAAACAAAAAATATTGTAATTACGTGAATTAAAAATAATAATATAGTAATAACATGAATTAAATAATGATAAATATTAGTATTATAGTGTTACAAAATAGTATAACATAACAGTAAATCATAAAACATAAAACAAAAAAACAATATAGTAGTAACATGAATTAAAATTATTAATATAGTAATAACATGAATTAAATAGTTATACTGATTAGTATAATAATCTTACAAAATAGTGTTAAAAAATAGTATAACATAAAACACAAATAGCTTTACAAAATAGTGTTACAAAATAGTAATAATATGAATTAAAATTATTAATATAGTAATAACATGCGTTAAATAATGATAATGATTATTATAATAGTGTTACAAAATTATAAAAATTAAAACATAAAACTAACAAACAATATATCAATAAAATGAATTAAGACTACGAATATAGTAATAACATGAATTAAATAATGATAATGATTAGTATAATAGTGTTACAAAATAATGTTACAAAATAGTAAAACATAAAACAAACAAACAAAATAGTAATAAGATGAAATAAAATTATTAATATAGTATTAAGATGAGTTAAATAATGATAATGGTTAGTAAAATAGTTTTATAAAATAGTGTTACAAGATAGTAAAACATAAAACAAAGAAATAAACAAATAATATAATAATAACATGAATTAAATAATGATAATGATTAGTGTAATAGTGTTAAAAAAAAGTAAAACATAAAACAAACAAAAAATATAGTAATAACATGAATTAAAAATATTAATATAGTTATAACATGAGTTAAATAATGATAATGATTAGTATAATAGTGTTACAAAATAGTAAAACTTTAAACATAAAACTAACAAACAATATAGTAATAAAATGATGCAGGAGCATCAAGGCCATCTTCATTTGTAAATATGTGATAAAAGGGGGGTGTGATAATTTTAAATATTTTGTTATTTTTAATAAAATAGGAAGTGAATATTATGTAAATATTCTTTTTCTAAATAAAAGGATATGAGAGAAATAGTTTAGGAAAAAAAATTGGGATAGAATTTCTATGTTTTTTCAGTTAAAATTAGGATAAGAATAGAGAATAAAGTTTCACGCTTTAAATCATTATGTAAAACGGAAAAATCCTGCTTTTGTAAAATATAAGGTCTGAGAAAACCTATCCCTTATGTATGTATCCTTAAATTATAAATAAAGAGGCAGCTAAAGCTCTCAGCAGGAGAGGGGGCGTGCCAGAAGTATCATGAAAAAAAACTTTCTCTCAGCATTCTAATGAATGAACGATTTTTCTGTTAAATTATATCATGCATTCAATAATTAATGGACTGTGTATTGAGCTGTGTTAAGCTCATATGCCAAAGCGTTGAAGCGTTGAGTAGTCATTATGTTGCGTATCGAAGACTGGAAGCGCCTTAGTATTTCCGCTTGATGCTTTACTGTTTATTGTACAGTTTGGTTCGTTTCATTGTTATTACAGTTAGAGGAGAACTCTGGCCACGCATGGTAATTATATTAATTTTTAAGGAACAGAGGGGCAACATTCCTAGAGATGCGTTTACTGTGTGTTAAACAAATTTATATCGTTTTCCTTTTCAGCGTTACGCTGCCGACACTTGATTTCATTGTTATATAATCACCTTCCTATTCGCATCTTGATGCCTTTACGGTGTGTATTGGAACTAAGGTATCGCTACTGCTGAAATTGCATTTAAAAAGGATGGCAATAGACTTCTATTGTGCATCCCAAAGTTCTGAAACGAATTATTAAATAGCGCAATTTCTCCAATCTTTCGGGTCTGAAAAGAAATTGTAATTCTGATCAAAGGGCGAACAGGGTGAAGAGCTCCACCAATTTGTTATAGAACACAAGGCAGAAGGTTACAGTTTTGGAGGATCAATTTTTGTTGAACCGGAATTTTATCAACCAAAGGCTAGTTCTATGTCCGGTAATAATAAAAAACGCTAGATAAGGCATACCACTGCCTCACATAGTGGCTCTTCCTGGACTGGCGACCACGAAAGCAATCATTAGTATCGTGATGAGGTGGGGTCGCCCTGGTTGAAGAAATGGTGGAGGAGCCTTTGTTGTAAAAATAAATGAATCAGAGAGTAAAATTGAACAGATATCTAACCGACGTTTAGTTTTTGATGCCATAGGAGCTGCGATACACATCAAGTAGTTGGTGTACAAATTTAAAATGGTGAAAGTTTAAATTGACAGCATTTGTATGTGGTTTCGTAATGTCAAGTTATGAAATTGCCAGAGCAATCACATATCCAAGTCCGCACTGGAAATGATCTGAGTCAGCACTGGGATCTAAAATGCAGGTATGGCAGTATCATTTTCTAAATTAAATGAACACGTTGAATGGATGAGTCTGCAAGGTTTAGAAAGAGCGCCACTGAATCCTTGAGAGGTATGTTGTGGCTTAAATCTGAATTGTAATTGCCATCGCGGATAACTGTTTGAAGATATGTGTGAATGAAGATGAATGAAATTGCCGGATTTAAGGTGTCAATTGGGATTATATGTTGAGATGCGTGCTTATATGCATGTTTCCATAACAGAGTGATTGAAGATCCTGGTGTTGCAGTGCTACCCTGCATCAGGTGGTATCAGAGCTAGAATGCTTAGCTGAAGATATTTGTTTTTTTTCTCTGAATGAAATAGAAGGTTTTGTCGAAGACTAAAGTGTGTTTTGATGAATAATGGAAAGGAAGATCAGATTTTTAAATTTGACGTGCAAGCATACACAAATGCAGTGAAGAAGATTGCAGAAGTAGAAAAAAGACAAGATCGTGCAGGATCTTAAAGGTGAGATAATTTTTTGATCTGAAATTTATAATTTAGGTTTATGGTTGCAGAGAAGGTGGCAGTAAACCTAGCATTCAACTAAAGGCTGGATAAGGAGGACAAGTGCAGTGTCCTGAAGAAGAAGGTGAGTTGAAGAGATAGCCTAGAGAGAGTAGAGGAGTGCTCAAGAGGTTCCAGAGGTAGTGAACTAGTACTTACCAAAAGGGTGAGTGAGGAGAGCTTGGTGAGGTAAGTGGCAGCATGAGAGATTGTTGTTGCGGAGGCTAGTACAAATCATGGTGAGTGAGAAACTCATGAGGAAGCAGTCTGCCAGAGGCAGAAGGTGTTTTTCTAGAGGAAGAAGAGGTTAAAAGAAATGCCACAGATATGAGATGACTGCAGAGGTTCGAGAAAGAGAGATTGCAGAAATGAAAGTACAGTTGCAGGTACTAGAAGAATGGCTACAAGAGAAGGAAAATCGGAAAGGAAAATGGATCTTTCCACTCAAGGGAAAGAGAGTGATTTGGCGACAATTGTAGAGGAGGTTGAGGAAAATTGTGATTGCCTTGTTGAAAAGGGGGCTTAGAGTTCTTGTGCCAGAGATGAAATTTGAAAATTCCACATGCAGATCTGATTAAAGGAAAATGTCGAAGGAAGCAGTCAAGACTAAAAAGTCTTGCAGTTTTAAAACTGATGAGTTGTGTGTGTTTGCAGGTGCAGAGGAGGTTTCCATTGATGAAACAGAGGAGGAGATCATTGATGATTTCTTGAGTTATTAGGTAGATCCAGATCAGTTGGATAATGTGAACTCTTGTGTTTGTATAGCTGACAATTATGATGTGATTACAGGTGTTGAGGAGGATGTGCCATATTGTGAAAATGTTACAGCACAAGAGGAAGTTCTTATGGATGTTGAAGAAGAGAATCAGTCTGAAGCACAGATAAGGGAAGTAACAACTGATACTGTTGAACATTTTGTGCAAACTGAAAGTTTATGTATGAATGCAGGTGATGATGCTATGCTTCAGCGATGCTATAAATAAATTGCATTGTTAGAATATTTGTTGGAGAATCCACAGTATGACAGGGAGATTGCAGAAGAAAGAGTTCAGTGCAGTGAACAAGAGGAAAGGACATCATGGAAGCAGATGATATGAGGGGAAGACTGGTTGACAGTATTGAGAATTATTCAGAGGATTATTTGGAAAGTTTGGATCAGCATACTGATGTGCTGATAGTGGAGGAGGATTCAGAACAGTGTATTGAAATGCTGGCAAAGGAGTACAAGGCATTGAAGCCTTATATTTTTTATTCTAACAATTGCTTTGTGAGTACAGGTCTTATTGAAGATGCTGGGGAAAATATGTTAGACAAAGAAATTGAACTGATGAGGCATATGATGATGAAGGAATTTCGGAAGAGACCAGCGGTAGTGAAACAAAGGAGAAGGAGCAAAAGGAAGACAGCAAAAGATTGTGAGAGTGTAGCTAGTGGAGCAAGGCAGCATAGGGTATGGAAACCTCAAGAAAGGCGACGAGCAATAGCACATGATGACTTGCAGCACAAGATATGGGATCCAGGCATACACAGATCCAAACACATGATCAAGGGATCATGATTAATTTTAAGGTTGGGTGTATGATGCAGGAGCATCAAGACCATTTTCATTTGTAAATATGTGATAAAAGGGGGGTCTGATAATTTTAAATATTTTGTTATTTTTAATAAAATATGAAGTGAATATTATGTAAATATTCTTTTTCTAAATAAAAGGATATGAGAGAAATAGTTTAGGAAAAAAATTTGGGATAGAATTTCTATGTTTTTTCAGTTAAAATTAGGATAAGAATGGAGAATAAAGCTTCACGCTTTAAATCATTACGTAAAACGAAAAAAGCTTGCTTTTGTAAAAGATAAGGTCTGAGAAGACCTATCCCTTATGTATGTATCCTTAAATTATAAATAAAGAGGAAGCTAAAGCTCTCAGCAGGAGAGGGGGGCGTGCCAGAAGTATCATGAAAAAAAACTTTCTCTTGGCATTCTAATGAATGATCGGTTTTTCTGTTAAATTGTATCATGAATTAAATAATTAATGGACTATGTATTGAGCCGTGTTAAGCTCATATGCCAAAGCGTTGAAGAGTTGAGTATTCATTATGCTGTGTATCAAAGACTAGAAGCGCCATAGTATTTCTGTTTGATGCTTTAGTGTTTATTGTACAGTTTGGTTCATTTTATTGTTATTACAATTAGAGGAGAACTCTGGTCACGCATGGTAATTATATTAATTTTTAAGGAACAGAGGGGCAATGTTCCCAAAGATGCGTTTACTGTGTGTTAATTTTTTTTTTATCATTTGCCTTTTCAGTCTTACGCTGTCGACACTTGATTTCATTGTTACATAATCGCCTTCCTACTTCTGAAATTGCATTTAAAAAGGACGGCAGCAGACTTCTATTGTGCATCCCGAAGTTCTGAAACGAATTATTAAATAGCACAATTTCTCCAATCTTTGGGGTCTGAAAAGAAATCGTAATTCCGATCAAAGGCAAAACAGGGTGAAGAGCTCCACCAATTTGTTATAGAACACAAGGCAGAAGGTTACAGTTTTGGAGGATCAATTTTTGCTGAACCAGAATTTTATCAACCAAACGCTGGTTCTGTGTCTGGTAATAGTGTTACAAAAATAGTGTTACAAATTATAAAAACATAGAACCTAAAACAAAGAAGCAATATAGTAACAACATGAATCAACATTATTAATATAGTAATAGCATGAATTAAATAATGATAATGATTAGTATATTCGTGTTAAAAAATAGTAAAACACAAAACATAAAACAAACTAAAAATATAGTAATAAAATGAATTAAATAGTGATAATGATTAGTGTAATAGTGTTAGCAAATTAGTAGAACATAAAACATAAAACAAACAAACATTATATTAACAACATGAGTTAAAATTATTAATATAGTAATAACATGAATAAAAATTATTAAGACAGTAATAACATCAAATAAATAATGACAATGATTAGTATAACATTGTTACAAAATAGTAAAACATAATAGTAAAACATAAAACATGAATAGAAACCAACAATATAGTAATAACAATTATTAAATGATAATAATGATTAGTTTAGTAGTGTTACAAAATAGTAAAACTTAAAACATAAAACAAAAAAAGATATTCTAATAACATGAATTAAATTATTAATCTACTAATAACAATTATTAAATATTGATAATGATTAGTATAACAGTGTTACAAAATAGTAAAACAAAAAACAATATAGCAAGAACATGAATTAAAATTATAAATATAGTAATAACATGAATAAAGTAATTATAATGATTAGTATAATAGTGTTACAAAATAGTGTTACAATATAGTAAAACATAAAACATAAATTAGACAAACAATATAGTAATAACATGAATTAAATAAAGATAATGTTTAGTATAGTAGTGTTACAAAATAGTAAAACATAAAACAATCAAACAACATAGCAATGACATGAATTAAATAATGATAATGATTAGTATAATAGTGTTACAATATAGTAAAACATAAAAAAAATAAACAATA
>APFE031689155.1:0-13951 GCA_000404065.3 Pinus taeda
TGACCATGACCATGAATCAAGAAGAAAATTCTGAACCCATCATAGAAGCTGAAAATGAGAAGGTTGATCTCATCAAGCTTCAAGTGCAAGAAAGGGATGAAGAGCTTGCCAAGCTTAAGAAGGAACTTGATGAAAGCAAAAGGAAGCATCATGAAGAAGTCATATCCATGACAAATTAGTTGAATAAAGCAAAGAAGCAGGAAGATGCCTTGTCAAGTCAACTTGAACAAAGGCACAAGAGAGTGAACAAACTTGTAGAAGAGATTGGACAGTACAAGGTAGAGGTATCCTCCCTTAAGTCTGAGCTACAAGAAGCCAAGAAGCAGGCACAAAAAGCTGAAAAGAAAATGGAGAGCAGTCAAGCAGAAATCTCCAAAATGAAGTCAGATATAGTCTCTTTTAAAATAGCAGCAGCTGAAGCTACTCGTAGCAAGGAAGAAACCGAGGAACAGCTTGCAAAGAAGAATACTGAGTGTGAAAGATTGGAAGAAGAGATTGTCCTCCTCAGGAAGAAGGTTGAAGGGATGAACAAGATCATGAAGAGCTCTCAAGCTTTGGATGACATGCTCAGCTATCACAGATCTCCATCTGATAAATCAGGACTTGGGTATGTAGGTGAATCCTCAAACAAGGATGAAAATGCTTTAAGCAAAGGAGATGTGAAGAAGCCAGAAAGAAATGGTGATGCTCCTAGTTCCAGCAAAGGCAAGGAGAAAAATGAAGGCTGCCATAGAAGAAATCCTGCTCCAAGTAGAAAACCAGCTCCAAGAAGAAATGTAGCTGATGGAAAAAAGGCAAGAGGCAATGGTGATCATCAAAGGATCTCAAGGCAGCAAGGCTTCAGAAGTACATCAAGGAAACCTCCATCTCCCAGGTACCAAAGTTCATTTTTTGGTTATTGTTATTCTTTCTCAAACTTTGGTCATATGGCAAAAGACTGTAGAACATTTCATGGAGATAGATGTTGTGGTCCCCGATAATCTCCAAGAAATAATTTCACAAGAAGAAATCATGAATTTTTATTCATGAAAAATGTTGAATGTTTTAAGTGTCATAACATTGGGCATATGGCACGAGATTGTAATTTGACATGGGCTCTTACACAAGCTAAACCCATGCAAAAAAAAAAAGTTACACAAGTATGGAGAAGGAAGGAAAGGCAATCTGAAAATCCCTTGAACTCCCCAGTGGATCTAAATTTGTTTTGAGAAGAGTCTGCTAAAAGAAGACAAGCACACATTAAAGGGGAGCTTGTAATTTTTGTTGCTGAACTGTCTTAACAGTCACTCTTTGATGGAGACCTTTTATAAGGGAAAAATATGAAGTTAAATCTGCCATAAAAGCAGAGAAGACAAAGGGGCAACGCTCAAATGTGAAGTGCAGCAGCGCAATAAGAAAAGTATGCAAAGCATGGAAACCCTCACAGCAGTGGAAAGATAGAACATAAAACAACAGTTTTTGAATTTTGTTATGGAGCATATGCATTGAAATGCATAGCAATGGAAGGTAGTTTCCTTCTATGTAATGTGAGAGAACATACTCACAGCAGAGTGAGTACAATACATAGCAGTAAGAAAATGTAATGTTTTTCTTCATATGCAATGCAGCATGCAAAGAAATGCATAAAGAGAAACAGGGACAGCAGATTTTTAATGCACATGGGTGAATGATAATGTGTGACAGCAGAAAAATGAAAGGAACTGCACAACAGTGCATTGGGTAAAAAAATGAATGAAGACTAAGATTGTGTGGAGCAAGGTGTAAAGAAAAGTGTAGCAGCCCATGTTAATTTTTTTTGTTGCTGTTGTTGTTGTGTGGAGAATGCAGCGCAAAACAGCGTGAGGATGATTTCTCTCTATGAGCAAGTAATGGAGAGTAAAGAGTTAGTGTATGGGCACACAGCAGTGTGATGAAACAAAAGACAGCCATAGTGCAAATTGCAGAGGCAACGCAGCAGCAAATAAAAACCCAGGATGACAGAGTCTATGGGTATGGGTATGGACAGTAGTGCATAAGAAAAGGCAGCAGCATGATGGCAAGAAGGAGAAGCACAGTAGTGCGAAGAAAATGAAACCAGAACTAAGAGAGAGTGAAGAAATGTGTCTTTACACATCAATGCAAATAAGAAAATGCAGCAGCATGAAGTTTTGTTGAAGAAATGAAAGGTAATGGACAACAGTGTTTGGCAGTAATCCCTCCGTGAGAGGAAGTGAAATTCTTAGTGAATCCCTCTATTAAAGAGGAAGGTGCTTTTCAGCACAGTGTCATGGTGAATCCCTCTGTCAAGAGGAAGGTGTTCTTCAGCACATTGTTATGGTAAATCCCTCTGTCATGAGGAAGGTGCTCTTAAGCACAGTTTCAGGTTAATCCCTCTATTAAGAGGAAGACTATTTTGTTGCTTGTGGAACTGCATCTAAAGCAGTGTTAGTGAATCCCTCTGTTAAGAGGAAGACTCTTTTGCAACAGCAGCATGTCAAGGAGTTGAGGAAGTGTTTGGGTAAGAATGAATGTCCAGCAGGTGAAATTAAAGGGGAGTGTTGAAATTGTAATTTCCCCTGTGCGCGGCCCAGCAGTTAAGGCGCGCGGGTCAGCAGTCAACATGCCGAAACCACCAAGCAGAAAACCATAAACCGCCGGGAAGCCATCGCACCGCTCTTTGGCAAAAATGGTTTCCGTACGAAGGGGCTCCGACGCATTTTGGAGGAGGCACGTGGATTGCCATGACATCAGCACCTGACATTTATCGGACGATAAATGTCAGTCAACTCACCCCATCCGATATGCGTCCGATTTGGTCCATCGTTTGTCCGCTGTTCGATTGAAGGAAAAGTTCTCCGGGGTTAGGTTCTCCAAAGTACATAAGGAAGCCTGTCAAAATTAATGCAGCATGGTTGTATTACCATAACACATACCTTATGTTAAATGCAATGACATGTTTGGTAATGTTTTTCAATGTTCTCAATACGGCGCATTAATACGGAGTATGGGCGAAAACATATTGTAAGTTTTTATTATTTTTTTGTGGTATATGTTTTAATAGGAGCGTTGATTCCATTGTAGTTCTTTTATTTGTATTGCACACGGGGATTATATCAAAAAAAGTGTGTTATGTAATTGCACACGATAAAAATTAAAACAAGGGTCCGAAGCACCAAAGATAAAATGTGAAAAACACACACAAGGATTGTAATTCAGTGTGTAGTGTGAAAACACATGGTGAAAAAAACAAGGGTCCGCAGCACCGAAAATGAAGTGTGAGTTACGCACGGGGAGGTGAAAGAAAACCTGAAGTTCGCTGCAACGAAGAAAAACCAGAGGAACGCACAGAAGTGCATGAATGTATTTTCCTTGGGATTGAAATGTAAAAAGAAAGTGCAGCAGCAGAGTAATTTTTTTTGACTTGTAATGTGATGTAAGAAAAAGAATGCACAGCAGTGCAGTTGAAGGAGAAGTGAATGAAGAAAAACAGGAGGTAGTTTTGTTTTATTGTTTCAAAGCAGTGAAAAGGTAAATGTGTAAATCACTGTAATTTTTGTTTTAACACAGCAGTGAATGTAAATGAAATATTTACACACAGTGGTGTAAAATTTCAAAGGAGACAGAGTAATTTCTTTTGTAATGTTTTGGTGAATCCCTCTGAGTGAAAAACGATTCTCAGGTGAAAACAGAGTTTTGGTTTAATGTTGTTTTTTTTGGTAAATTTCTCTCAGCAAAGAGGATGAATGTATATCATTCATTTTATTTTAATGAATAGAGATCTTTTATGGTGGTGAAATACTCTGTTCAGTAAATTTTTTTAAGGCTTCCCTGTGCACAAAAGATCCTGGAGCAAAGGAAACAGAGCATTGACTCTGTGTTCAATTAATGTTTGGTTTTGGTATTTTCCCATTGCAAAAATACCCAACAACACATAAGGATGCAACTGGTTAATGTAGCAATTAGAATAAATAGGGGTGAAACTGGTTAATGTGCGATAGGGATCTGAGATTTGATCGCATCGCACAATAGCATAGAGAACGGAAATAACGGGGAATCGTAAGGCGGTTTTTCAAAAATAAATGCTGCACGGCACTGTTCAAACTGTGGCGGCAGTTGAAATTACAATTTCAACATCTGTTTCTTTGTTAAACCATGATTGAATTTATTGGTATTTTTTACAGAGTTAACATAAATTTATTTCTTTAGTTTATATGCTAAGATTCATTGGACTGCATCTGCAATCCATTACAAAATTACAGATTGAAGTCAAATATGAAATATCTGGAATTTCTAATTAAACTCAACAGAGCTATACAGTTCAATCCTTATGATCAACATCTGCGTTTACGTATAGTCTATGAAAATGCTCTCGACTTTGATGGGATCTTCATTCACTTTGAATGTCGGAACCAATTTTACGGTAACACTCTCCTTCTGATGTGCTTTAGCAGGTTCATGGGTTGATATGTCATTCATTCCCAACCTCAAGCAACACTTTCTCGCCCTTTTCTGCTCTTGACGATCCCCATTAAAAACTGGTTTAGCATTGTGGAGCCTTTTATGCTTTGGGGGAGGAGGAATGTGACAGAATGTCCCCGCATATAGCTCTTCTTCTTCATCATCATCCTCTTGTCTAAATTTGATATAAACGTCGAAGCACAAGGGCTTATCATTTGTCACCTCTATCCCTTGTAACACCAGCTGCTCTTCCTTATCCTGGAACCCGATCAGCTTTAATGCTTCAGGTCTTCGTACCCGAGCTGTCACAACGTTTTTTTCTTTATTTCCACGACGAAGAGATCCTTGAGGCGCAGGAGCGACTGCAAGTATGCCAGAAAGCTCATCTGCAGACTTACAGCTTGGAGGTTTTAATGAATCCGCCGTATTGAGCCAGCGGGCAATGTCAGTGATTTCCTGGCGGCCGTGTGACGTATTCTTTATTTTTTCTGCTTCATGCACAGCGTTTGCAAGCTTCTGATAATCGGTCAGATTGGGTGGCGGGGCCATGGCCGCCAGCATCTGTTGGGGCTTCAACGGCAAAGATGTTGATGCCAAGAGCAGTTGGCGACGATACATCGATCCTTCCAGCAATCGCTTCTGACAACGGATACATGTAGTAATCCTTTTCCAGGGCTGCCTCTTCTTGTTATTGGTGCCTCTGAAATTGGGATGGGTGGAGATTGGTATGGCTGGAATAAGATCATCATTTGCTTTTGTGTATGGAGGCCAAACGACGGCGCCAGCCGATTTTGTAAAGACCTTCAAGGAAGGAATCATGGTGGCCATGGCAATGATGGAGTAATGATCAGTTGAGCCAACACTAGGAAAGAGGGTAAGATGTACGTTGGCCGTGAGGTGCTGGTAATGAGGAACGACTAAAGCTTTCTTATAGAAGAAAAATAGGAGGGAAGGCGTAAGCTTCAGGGACACGGAAGAGGGTCATATTCGATGTTTCTCGGTGGCATATTCTACGCGTGTAAAGTTTAAACTATCTATGATGGTCACATTCTTGTTCCCACCTACTTG
Organism: Pinus taeda; assembly: GCA_000404065.3. NCBI lineage: Eukaryota > Viridiplantae > Streptophyta > Pinopsida > Pinales > Pinaceae > Pinus > Pinus taeda. Next base: position 5,506 of record APFE031689155.1, read on the forward strand.
TTGAAGGGTTAAAGTCTTCAATTGAACGACCTTCGTTGAAATTTGTGTTTTGAAGCGTGGCCAACCAAGTACAACTGGAGTATGTGAATCATGTGAATCCACGCCCTCCCTCTGTTTTCTTGCCGCTATAAGCTGCCCACCTAGTGAACATACTTTGGGAGATTTTTGACAGAGAAAGTTCTTATATTGGAATTTTAGGGTGACAGCAGCGGTTCTTATTCCCGGCGGTGTCTAATCACGCGGTGCAGACTCATAAATTCCCGTGCGTATTGAAAGTCGACAAACCAAATCTGGGCTGGGCCTTCCATATCGACATTAACTGTCTGGACAAAATCAAGATTTGTATTCACCTGTTCCAGGCGTGGAATTTCGAATTTACCTGACCTGTCATGGAAATTTGATAATAACAAAATTAAAGGTAGGTTTTTGTGTTGTGTTATGCAAAATTTTTAAGGTAATTATATTAAGAAGAATAAACAATAACTTACTAGTTTAGATACATACCAACCCAAAAAAGTAGAACTGCTACTGAGCAGATTCTCTAATTTGACATCTGTTTAAACCACCACTCATTATGACGTCCAACTTAAAATGATAAAAATCTGAGATCATGAATTATTATCAAAATGTAGGGTAAGTCCACATAAAATCAATCCGTGATCAGTCACGAGGGCTAAGCTTTATACGATGCGGAATATTTTTCTTTGTATATGCATGCAACAGAAAACGTCAAACTCCAGTCCTGACATGTTCGCTTGAATAGGATATAGAGGCACATTACCTTCGTTCATTTCAAAGCTTTTCAATGTCTTAAAACTAGTGGAAGGCCCACCTAAACCTTGGTTTACATGTACCTCAAAGTTGCGACCATTTGCACAGACTTAAGATTCGGATCAGTTGCATGCTTAATTAGTGATTGAAATGGGTGTTTAATCCGCGTTTTTTTAGCTGAATGTTTAATCGAGAATTTATTGCCAATTTTTTTAGCTGAATGTTTAATTGAGAATGGGTGTTTAATCGAGAATTTATTGCCAATGTGTATATATATCTTTTTCAATTCAAAAACACACGCTTTTCACTGTTATACTAATTCAAACGGTGTATAATTTTTTTTTTCATTTATATATTTAAAAATAGATTTTAAATAATAAAATACAACTAAATCTAATTCTAATCGTAATCCTAGTTCACATCACACCATTACGATCATAGAAAAAAACACCAAATCTCTATTCATTAAACTGCTTCAATACACGTTTAGTTTACAACTGTGAGATGACATTAACGATGTCACCTGCTTCTTCGATCAAATTAACAGCCGTTCGCTGAATACATGGAATTGACATTAGGGATTACGACTGTTCACTCAATACATGGAATTGACGTTAGATGCAGCAATGGTGGTACTAGATGGATGAAAGAGAGTTATTTTAGTGTACATTGCTTTAAATCGTAATCTAAAACCCTGGGATTAGCGCAAGGTGTTTGTTAATGCAGTTAAGAGTATATATGTTTTCCTAATAAGTAATTATTATTTAACCTAATAACAGGTTGAAAGTGAAGCAACATTTTTCTGAGATGGTAGAGTAAATTTTAAATATAAAGTTTGTATTACAAAATTGGTTATACAAATTAAATTAAATACTTGGGAAATTTTAATATGTATTAATTTCAAATAAATATCATGTTTATAAAATAAAAATAAAAAATATCATAAAAATTAATTAAATTATAATTTTACCTTAAACTATTATTATTACTAATTATAAAACTAAACAATAGGTAAGTTAAACATATATACATTTAATAAAATATGTAACTATATTTTTAACAATCAAGATTCTTACTTTACTATGGAGATTCTTAATTTTTTAATAGTCTTTGTTACAATATATTGGGTCAATATTGTTAAACTATTAGAGTCTGCAAACACTGAGAAAAAATGGAAGAGAGAATGAATTTTGGGTATTCAGTAGTGCTAAAAAAATTAATACATAAAGTAGCTAAGCTAAGCTTAACTGCATGCAAGCATTAAAGCTAAATAAAGCTATGAGTGATTTATGTTATGCTAATGTGCATGTACACCAACACCCCCCCTTAAGCATAACTTAGGTGAATATGAGCAAGCTAGATGAGTCCCAACAACAAGGTCATTTTAAGTACCCATGTACAATGCATGAAAGAGGAGAGAAGGAAAACCCAATGGAAACAAACCCCCCCTCAAAATACAATGCAAAACTAAAAGAAAGGACAATTGCTAGGGAGTTGTGTCCTTCACCCCAAGAGGATCCCACATAAAGTGAAACGTTTGCTGAGTGAAAGTCTTGGTGATGATGTCAACACTCTAGTCAAAACTGGCACGGTATTGTAGATCGATGATCTGACTATGAATCATTTTTTTGATGTAGTGCATGTGGATCTCGATATGTTTGGTATGTTGCCACTAAATTGGATCTTTGCAAAACTTCAACATACTCTGATTGTTGCACCATATGACAATTGGATGATGGACAATGATACTATTCTCACCTTCTGCAAAAAGAGTTCTAGTTGTACAAAGAGGGAAAAAGAATAGGGATGCTTGGAGCTAGTATCCAATCCATAGAAGCACTCAAATTTAATTTGGACCCCCTCAAATGGATAGTGCCTTGAATTAGCTTTCCAACGATATATGGAACTCCTCAAATGGACTCCAAAATCAAAAGTTAGAGCATATTGAAGTTACCCTTGAAAACCAGAAAACAAAGGAAAATGCTTAAGTATAAATTCGAGATCCCGCATGTCAAATTTTTGTAAAGCAATAATAGTGGAGGTCATAGAGAACCAACGATCACCAATCACCAATATCGACAAATTAGAGATCGTAGTTCCAAGGTACAATATACATCGTAGTAATTGGAGGTCATGTAGTATCAACAGGGGAACACATCAGAGGACAAAGCCATATCAGCGGTCAGTGACTGCAACAACAGAAGACAAGTTGCAAATCAACAATCAGCGATATTTAACTGACCACCATTAAGAAATTGCGAGGGAAATAATCCGATAGTGTAAACTGTTGGGGAAAGGCCGAAAGAGATTTACAAAGGATTTCCATTGCAAAATAGGGCAGGTTGGGCCTTTTTCTTTCTCCTCCAACTAGACTATGACACAATAATATTGGTTCTGATAAAGGCCACGTGGCAGCTAGCCTCACCTTGATGTGGCAGTATGGTGGACATGTGGCACGTAGATCTGGCATTTTCAGGGGTCTAATGGGGGCATATCCGAGCAACACAGGTCACCACTCAGGAAGCAACATGTGACATTGGTGACGCCACTTATCAAATATTGGCGTTTGGCTATCGCAACTTCTGGAGGGTGCAACCAAAGGTAGTGTTATGAAATCATTGATTGCAATATCCCGATATCATGGGCTCAAAGCAAGATGGATAGGTGGCAAGAGGTGGGTTACGTGGATATGTGTGCCTTATGTATCATGACCAATGGTGGAGTAGAAAAGTCATTTAAAACCTTTATAACACAAATAAATTTTATTAAAGGTTTTTGTGTTCAAGTCTTAGCAAGGGCCCTCCCTGATAATCTTTCTAATTTGTCCAGACCACATCGCATATCAGAGATCTCAATCTTTGGTAGGATGCACCAAAGACATGGATCAGTAATTGGTGATATGGCAAGTCACGACATCTCAAATGGACCTAGGTGCTTAAGTGTGCGGTCCCATGTGTTACACATGGGGACCATTAGTGATGTTGTATTCCAAAGAATCAACCTCCATCCCAAGCTCCTATCATATAGTTTCCGTCTAAGCCCTAGGGCTAAGGAAAGAATGTGCCCAATCGAAGATCAGCGTTCGTAGTTTTGCAAAGGTTGTTTATTTTAAAGTCTATGATAAGCTTGAGCTCTGATACAACACAATGATCGTTTCACAGGGCCTGTTCAGTTCTGATGGACTGATAAAGGTACAAAGGGGACGAATGAGTTGGAATTTACGCTTAGGATATGTTATGGCCATCATGAGTGATCACTCCTAATTTCTATAAAAGGAAGGAGTAAAACTGTTAAAAGTGAAAGCGATAAGGAACCGAACGAGATAACATGACGTGTAATGTGGCAGAAACGTGATTGGACCTCAGACCAAGAAAGGAAGTGGCATGGAGATAGTTTCACAAACCATAATTTCAGTTTCACATGTTTTGTTATTCGGTTTTTTTGTTAGTATGCTTTATTTTAAGGAATACCATCTTTTTTTTGTAATAATTAGGGGCAATAGAGCCTACACATTGAGACAGCTAGTCATGCAAATAGCTGGATGCTCAGGCCTGAGATATTTTGTAATTGATTTTCAAGCTTTCCCTCTCCTTATAAAATGGAGGAAGAAACAATTAACAAAGGTTCACAATTTTGGGAAAGACTGCTCTTCTAAGGGACCTTTCCTATTTTCCTAAAGGCCTACTTGAAGATTTTTGTATGTTGGTTTTCCTGAAGAGATTAATACAAAGTTTCTAGTGATTCCAACTAATTTGGATTGCAGTATGTTCTTCTCCCTTTTTATTCATATATGTTTATAATTCTTCACAAATTACATGTCATGGTAGCAGCTCGTTGTATTTCCCTTTAGATACAGATTCATTTAAATCAAAACATTGATGGATAATGTGTGTTTCAAGGTGGAAATCGAGTCTTTAAAAAGCGCTCCATGCATCTCAGTAGTTCATATAATCCCCTCTCTCTCATTTCTCTATAAGTCTTGTTATATAGTATTCTTATGTCTTAAGCTCTATATGATGGATTCCTCCTCTACTACCTTCCCCCATTACGTATTTCTCAACAACTAAATCACTACAAAATCTGTTTTATTTGGCCACCTTAAATCAAAAGATTGTTTCCTCAGTACTCCATTGTACAATCTTCTTTCTATTTGATATCTTTATGAATGATTCTAAATCAAACTCATTTGTATTTCTGTGACAAACTAATGTGTTGTAAGTCTTTACTATAAATATGTCAAGTACTCTTCAAGATGTCCTAGGCACTAGAATATTATCAACCCAGATACTTTTCCCTGGGTATGACAAATCTTTACATTCCCTCTATTAGGTTTGAAGATCTCTCATCTTGGTGACTCCACTGTCTAAATTTTATTATAAAAATATTGTCGACTCCACTATCTATATCTCTCTTTGATCACTCTTACTTATAATAGGCCCCATACTCGTTTATATACTACTTAGCAAAATACACCATATGTATCTAACCTAGAAAGAATAATATCCAAAAGGGTTTGGAAAGAAAAAACTCCTAACGCCGATGCTACTGTCTCTTCATTTCCTGAAACCTCCTCATCTAGTTCTCAGAAAGCCATAATTCATTGTTCTAAATTTCCTCCTAGAGTCTTGGTATATCCTCAAGAAGGCGGTCATCCACTCAGTACTGTGTCCCTAAAGGTAAAAGAAGAAGTTGAAGAAATGAAAGATAAACTCCAAAGAAGCCCTACCCATAGTGTGAACAATTTCTCATTCCACTGTTAGTCTATTGTCTTACCCTTGATAATATGTCAAGCTCCTCCAGTAATTCAAGCACCACCACCTCTGATCCAAATGGTTGTCCCAGGTTTCTTGCTAAACAAATATGCTGCCTTAAATTTGCCTCAACCTTTGAATTCTATGCCACAAGACTATGTCAAGCTCCTACCAAGGTATAATGAAGAAGCTGATGTAACAGCACAAAGGCATATAGAATTTTTTTGTGTCTTTGCATAGAATCTAAATGATGAACAACATGATGTAGTGTTGAGACTTTTCATCCTATATTTGGATGAGGAGGTCAGGAAATGGTTTCAATCCCTGCCAAATGCTTCCATTAACACCTCGGAAGAAATGGAGAACTCCCTTTTGTAGATTGGAGTGTGAAGAGAGAACATGGGTACATTCTCATTGAGTTTAATACTATTAAGAAGAAATCTGGTGATGATATCTTAGATTTTATTAAAATATTTAATAAGTTGTACAATAATCTTCCTGCTAAAATCAAACCTCCACAGGTTGCTGCCTGAGTAGTCTTTGCTGGGGCCTTTGACTTAGAATTCAGTTTTACTCTTAGAGAAAGGAAGTCTCCTACCATGGACCAGATCCAAATCGATGCCCTTGAAGTAGAAGAAAACTTTACCTCCACAGGGAAGTTAAGAAGAACATCTAACTTTGGAGAGAAGAAAAAGGGAAAAGAGGAGGTAGTTTCCTCAAGTGGAAGAGAATTTCAAGAACATAGGATAGAGGAGATGGATAAGTTGATAAAGAACTTATCAAAAAAATTGACAAAAATGGATCTGGAAAATAAAAGCCTTCAAAGAAAAAAATTCCTAGCTACCAATCACAGTTACAATCCCCAATACAAAAGACCCCCCTACAGTTAATGCAAAGGGAGAGGAAAGAGCAACAAGATCATATTCATCCTCCATTATATATAGAGGATGATCCAAAGGAATTGTCACTCGATACAAGAAACTTTCGGAGGAACTTGTACTCCTCTTTCTCCGATGAGGGACAGTAACTCAGGACATATGAAGAAGAGGAAGATATTCATGCCACGCTAGATGATAATGAGATCGATGGTTGTTGCAAACAGTTCGCTGACAATGATGTAAACTTCGAAACGGGAATTGATACTGTTGCCCATTTCATAGAGAAAGCAAAAAATTGACCCGATTTTGAAAAGGGGTGATGCAGAACACACATATTTTTTTAGAACATAGTTTTTGACACTTTAAATAAGCGATACGATTACCTGTTTCGTAGAGGTAGTAAAAACATGCCCTGATTTTGAAAAGTGGTGATGCAGAATACAATATTTATTTTTTGGAGCATATTTTTGACAATTTAAATATTCTTATGTATCAAATATAAATATTTGTTTTTAAATGTTAGTGATTTTTATGATGATTTTGAAACGTATTGATGCAACGTGTTATACAACATACCTTTTTTTAGAGGACTTATTTTTCACACTTTAAAATTTATTATGTCCATTTTTTATTTTAAATTATGGTTACTTAATGAATTTTCAAGTTGTTTTATTTTTATTTTTTAAAATGTTGATTACCTTAAGAAACATAAAAATATATATAAAAAGACCAAAAAAAATGTTAATAAAAATTAATCTATTAAACCATAAAGATTGGAAAGAACATAATATATATATAATATATATATAATATATATATATAATATATATATATTAATTAAGATATATATATATATATATAAAAGCAAATCAAAAATATAATAAAAAACATTAAAAAAAAAGAAAAATAAATAATAAAAACAAACTAGATTAAAAAATAGAAAATTAACAAAAATAAAAAAAAAAACTAGTAAAATAACATTAAACATTAAAAAAAAAAAACAAATAAATTGAATTAACAAAAAAGCCAAAAAATATAAAAACTTTAAAAATACTATTTCTTCAAAAAAATAATTTTTTTAAATTTAAAGAAACAGTATTTTTTCTATTAAAAAATAAAAAACAAAATTATTAAACTTAATTTTTTTATTTAAAACAAACAAATTTTTTAAAAATTTAATAATTTTTTTAAAAAATTTTTTTTTTTTTTAAATATATAATTAATAAATTTTCAACATAATTTTAATAAGCGTTTTGTTAATTTTTATTCAAAAAGAATAATTATTAAAAATTTTTAATTGTTTTTTAAACTAGCTTTTTTTGTTTTTTGTTTTTTTTAAACAATTTTTTTTTTAAGTTTTTTATTCAAAGAAAAGAATTATTAAAAAAAAAATTTCACCCTCTCGGCTGCCCGTGATGGCGCGGCCCTGGGCGGAGGCCTGCATGCAGGACCTCCACCCGGGGTCATGCCATAGTGGGCGATCGAGAGGATAGAGGCATGATTCTAGGAATCATGCCTTGGCGCTCCTCGCCGCCCATAGTGGCGTGGCCCCAGGTGAAGGTCCTGCACGCAGGACCTCAGCCCGGGGTCGCATCACTGCCGGCGGCCGGGACGGTGGAGGGGCATCGTGGGCAGCCAAGAGGGCGAAGGGGCGATTCCACATAGGACCTACACCCCAGGGCCGCTCCACTGCGGGCGGCCGGGAGGGCGAAGGGGTGATTCCACGTAGGACCTTCGCCCAGGGCTACTCCACCGCGAGCGGCCGGGAGGGTGGAGGGATGATTCCCAGAATCGCCGCTCCACCCTCTGGGCCGCCTGTGGTGGCGTGGCCCTGGGTGGAGGTCTTGCGTGGAATCGCCCATTCACCCTCTCGACCGGCCGCAGTGTCGCGACCCCACCCACGCGCTAGGCCTCTGCCCGGGGTCACGCCACCGTGGGCGGCTTGGAAGGCGGAGGGGTGATTCCTGGAATCGCCCCTCTACCCTCCTGGCCGCCTGTGATGTCGCGGCCTCGGGAAGAGGCCTGCACGGAATCGTCCCTCTGCCC
>APFE031689161.1:0-10767 GCA_000404065.3 Pinus taeda
GCAATTCTACATAATTATTTGATCCATAGTCTAAACCACTTAGAAGCTTGAAAAAATGGTTTTCATTCAAGTTCATAATTTCTCCTCCCCCACACTTGTCCCAAACCTGAGAAGCTCCATCAAAATGTACCTAGGGACAAGATTGAACATCCTCTTCATAAGAGATGATTTGAGGTGATGCAGGAGCATCTGGACGATAGGGTGAAGACCGAAACGGGACACACGAAGTTTCAGAAAAAGACTGGGAAGACTAAGCAAATCGACAAGGGACAGCAAGACTGTCAGTTTCTTTTTAATTTAATTTCATTTCTTTTGTCAGAGTCAACTACAGTTATTTAGAATCTCTGCTAGTTAATTTTAATTAGTTTATTTTATAGCTGTCAGTGAAAATTGTAATAAGTAGAATTAGTTTATTTCAAATAATGTACACAGTCACCTTTGTGGGACCAGTGACAGAGTAGTTAGAAGTCAGGTTCATAACTGACAAACAAGAAACTGAATGAACTCGGTTACCTAACTGTTTGTAAACGGGTGAGGGAACAGTTACCAACCGAATCCTCTCGGTGGTACAAAAGACCAAATCAAATGCATTACAGGGGTTCAGTTCAGCAGCGAAGAAATCAAAAAGAGAAACATTGTTACACAAAAAGAACTTCATTCCTCTTATTATATTTTCCTCATCTAGAAATTATTGTGCACGACAGAGTGAGCTTATATTCTGAGCAAATCTTTATTTCTGAGAATTCAAACTTTTATGTACATTACTGTAATCAAAATAGCAGTATCGAAAGACTTTAAATCCGTAGTCAAATATATGTAAACAATTGCACAGGTAAGTGAACATGCAGGTGAGCAAACATAAGGAGTAGTTTCCTGTTACCGCGCACAGAGCAACCGCATACAAGCAACAAAGACAGCTAACCATGTATGGAGTGAGACGCAGGCAAAACTACAACAAGTAACCAGATAAAGGAGCGACGAACAAGTCCGGGTAAGGCACCGAACCCAAAATAGTTGAAATCGAATTCGAAGATAAACAGATGCATATATATTATAAATGTCGGTCTGAGCCAAAAATAAATTAGTTACAGTCAACCATATGACGAGGGTCGAACCCTCTGCGCTTTAAAACAAGCGTGACCACAGAGAAATACACCGAGACCATACATCTTTCATAGACGAGTAACAGACCCTACAGAGGCCGAATCCTACAACAGACTAATGCAAATGGACAGTGCCGTGTAAGGCCAAAAACAACAGAAATCCTTTTTTCTAAAAGACCGATATCATATCTAGCTACAGGAAGACGAAATACCAGGACAAACGACAAACAGAAAAGACGCAGAGCTACTCGAGAACGTGAGGCCACCGATTATTGCAGACACCCACAGTGCCGCCACCTGCAACAGTCAACAGAACAAATCGTAGAATTAGGGTTTGGGAAAGAAACAAAAACCCCGAGACTTATTAAGTGCCAAGCTTTAACAGAAGAAAGAAATGAAACAAATGCATGAGTAGGGGTTACGAGGGAGAAGATTGTATACCTGAAAGTGAGCGGATGCCATGATGCCGAGAACCCACCTGACCACAGAGGAGCCAGAGAGGTTAGCAGAGATCCAATAAACAAAAACGAAATTATAGCAGGGAAAATCAACTTACCAGTTGGAAGAGTTGAATGCCGAGACCGAGAGTAACAGGTCCTTGAATGCACGCTGTTCTGGAGCAGAGCAAGGTCGTCCAGGCGGGTAATAACCAGAGAGACACCATATGTTCACCAACAGACCAGCAAACTTAGCTAAGGAGCAAGTTAACAGAGAGACCGGAGAGAAAACCATCGACAAAGACGCAGAACAGAGCTAAACTTACCAGAGCAACCGAGAAACAGAGGTACCGACGGAACCACGGTGGAAAACCACATCCTCAGACAATAAAATCACCAAACGCGACCACACACAGATAAATTCCTCCAAATACAGAGCCGAACCAAAAAAAAACCAGTTGCAGAGCGTCGAATTCATAACACCAAATGACCACAAGCACGAAAGACGTCGACCATAAACAGGAACGGAGGATTAGGGTTAACCCTTAATCCAGGTGGACAGGTGTAGGCCGGAGGAGAAGTAAGGTACCGAGGGGTAGGTCAGCCGAGTACAGGAACCATAAATGACAGTACAAGCCGAAGCAGATTAAAAATCACCAAAAATCAATTCACCAAATCCGAAAAGTACCGGGTTGAGCGAGTCGAGGCAGGGCCACGTGGACGGGCCACATCATGAGGTTTGGGAGTAGTGTCTTCATTTGGGATCAAATCATATATATCCATGCAATGAGCTAACACCCTTTCAGGATTTGTTAACTTCTCCTGTAAAATGAAGTTATTTTGAGCAATCCATATCCCACAACATAGTATAGTAAGGATATCTCTAAGCTTCTTTTGATGTGCATGGTCTCACCAAGATTTCTAGGCTTCTATGCGAGATATTCCTTACTGTAAGAAATCAACTGATAAAGATATGGGAACAATATTATAAACAAAAAGTGTAAAAGGGAATAATAGAAATAGATGTTCAACTATTTCCTCGTAGTGGTTTTATTAAGAGGGCACCAACTTTGTCCCAAGAAACTTTTCTTTTTTAATTTTTCACCCGTAAGAATCTTATTTTCCAGGATGCACAATTGAAGAAGTTTATATTTTGTTGAATGTTTTAGCCTCTACAACCTCTTCCACCACCAAAATAATTCCTAAGGCTCTTTTTATACCATGATAAATAAATAACTTTCTCAGACATGTATTTCGCTTTAGGAGAGTGAGCCCATAAAAAAATGTCAACCCTATCCTACAACCTAATATGATAAATGTTGAGTGAAGTGGTATACATTTGCCAAAGGGATGACCAGGGAATTGTTATATTTCAATGAATTGCATCTATCCATCCTCGAGCCCAAATAGATATACTATTTGTATCTACCACCTAGTTTAGAATTGTGCTCTCATTTGCATTGATAAAATCAATCATCTCCCATGGTACAAAATAATTTTCCCCACATCTAAGCCATGGTTCTTGTCCAATTATGAATCTCTCTTTAGAACACGCCTTTCATGCCAACCCCTACTTAATTACACTATAGGATTTGATAACTCCCTTCCAAACCACGTACATATTTGACTTAAGCTTATTTGTGGTTTTAATACAATCTTCAACACAATTTGGGTAAATATACTTCATATAAACCACTTTTGTGGATAAGCTTTTAGTGGATATCAACCTCCATCCTACCATGGTAGCCAAGTCATTTGAGAAAGAGACAATATTTTTCATACTCCAACCTTCCGATTTCTTTGGGAGGGTTATTTTATCCCATTTTACCCAAGGGAAAGCTCTATCATCCTTTGAGCCCAACCAAAGTTATCTCCAACAACACTTACGAACATAAATTAAGGATTCTTTTAGTAATCTAAAAAAGAGACATCCAAAACTTTGGGATGACCTCTAAAATTTCTTTATGAGCATAAGTCTACCTACCCAAGAAAGCCACCTAATGTTCTAGACCTTTACTATTTTTTCAATCTTGACTATAAGATAATCCCAATCATCCTTTTTGTAGCTATTGTACTTTACGTGAAAACACAAATATTTGAGTCCATCAAAGAAATTTGAATGGAAAGGACATAAAGTTTTTCCATTTATAAACTCCTCCCTAACTAGATACCAATCTAAGACAAAGTTGATTTCTTAAGATTAATCATCATACATGTATCATTTTCAAATAGTGAGAACGCTACTTTGATAGATACTAAATTGCTTTTGGAACCATCAATGAACAACAAAATGTCATTGATAGATAGAAAATGCTTAATGGTCAATTCACCTACTGTTGTAGCTCTGTTTAAATCACCCCTCTTTTCAACCTCACCTAACAGTCTAATTGAACCTTCGACTACTAAATTAAATAATAAGGAAATCAAGGAACATGCTTAAAAAGTCATCTTTCTACATGAAAGGAGGAAGAATAATCCATTGATAAGCACCACAAAAGCCATATGTTATACATCACATTAACCAATTTATAAACCTTACTTCAAAGCCCAAGTGCATAAGTGAAAGCCATATGTTATACATCACATTAACCAATTTATAAACCTTACTTCAAAGCCCAAGTGCATAAGTGATATTCTAATGTAGATCAAACTAACCCTTTCATATGCTTCGTATGGGTCAATTTTGAGCACCATTCCTTTTAGCTTCTTGCATTCTAAACTGTGGAGACTCTCGTTTGAAACCCCAATGGTCTCGTGTATCTTACTTTCTTCCAAGTAATAAAATTCGTCCTTTGAAATATTCTCATAGAGAACTAGCTTCAGTCTATTTGCAATAATTTTCAATGATTTTGTAAATGTTCTCGCATAAAAAAATAGTTATAAATTCATCGAAAGAGCAATGGAATCCATTCTTTGGAATAAGATAAATAAACATGTAATTGAAAGATCCATAGATCCTTCTAGATAATCTACAATCCTCTACCACATTTAGAAGATCAATCCTTAGTATATCAAAGAAATTGGAGAATAATTCAACTCACCATCCATCAGGACCTCAACTTTCATCCCATTCAAAATAGTGCAAGACTTTTTGGAATTCTTCCTCTGGCACTAATTCAATGAGAGATTGGTTGCAATTATTACCTACGAATTTGGATAAGTGACGGGTCATGTTTGCCACCTCGGCTAAAGAAGCTTCCCGTAGAGCCTTTAAAAAGGAAATAAAAATATTAACTCTTAACCTCGTTAGGCATTCAAATTTGATTTTTGACCTCGACACAAATATTTTAAACCCCAAATAGAGTTGATGGCCCAATGACCCTTTGCAAACTATTGGAAAAAATTCGAGTTTTCATTTTGTACTTTAGGCAAATCACTTTTCTTTCTAACCTATAATAGTTTTTATTCAAAATAATTTTTTTGATAGCTTCAAGCTTAATGTTCTATGTTTATCTTATGTTGAAACGTAGCCGTCCCCATTGAGATATTCTAAGGGCTCCAACACTTTCTCTAGATTATGTAAGGCCTCCTTGTCCCTTTAAATTTTGTCTTTAGACCAATCGATTATTTCCCTTTTAAGTCTCTTGAGATTATCCAAGAATTGAGATGAGACAAAAACCTCCCTTTCAAGGTTATAGGGGATGAAATGCTCCACCAAAATATTATGGAAAGGTTCATGCTTCAACCAGACTGAATTGAATTTAAACAGGGATCTTGGCTCTTTGATTCCCCCTTTAAGTTCAAGGAAAATAGGGTAATGATTATAACTACTTCCCACTCCAACACACTGTCGAAAGAGAGAGATTATTTCCAACAAATATTCAACTACCAAAAACTGATCAATCCACCAAGTGATCATAGCTCCTCCAATTCTTTGATTTTGCTAGGTAGGTTTAGCCTTAAGCATAAACTAACTAAATATGGGGTTCTTCATGTTTTATAATGTTTTTAATTAAAACTAACTGAATATGTATATTCATTTATACCAGTTTTCAAGTGTGAAACCTAAGTCGAACATGCAAGGAATTACACATCTACACATCTCCTAGAGTAACTTTGACTATAAAAGACACTTCAGGATAATTAAATGTTGTTCTTATTCTTTTACAATTTTATAATTATATAGCTTTAAAATAATTAAAAAATCAATTATTAGAATTTTATTGAGGAGTATAATTTTTTTTGATAAAAAATAGTAAAAATGTTAAATATATATTTTTTTATCAAAAAGACTAAAAAAATTTCATTTCTCAAAGTAACTATGATTCTTAATCCTAAGGTAGTATATGTGTTTGCTCGTTTACTTTCCACCTCCAATATAATAAAAGTTGAGCACTCCATGGAATAAAGTACATTAAACACACAAAAACTCTTTATAATCAACATGATTATATGATTCTTAATCCTATCTAAGGTAGCATATGTGTTTGCTTGTTTACTTTCCACCTCCCATACAATAAAAGTTGAGCACTCCATGGAACAAAGTACATTAAACACACAAAAAATCTTTATAATCAACATGATTATTTGTTGAGGAGGCAGCAAAATCAACTCCAACTAGGAGAGGGTTTCCAATGCTTTGGAGGAAGAGGTGAAGAACGTTGCCAATGCTTTGGAGGAGGAGGTGAAGCTGCATGTTGCACATCAAATGTGGAATTGAGAATTGTAGCTATTTTAGTCTTTGAAATATTTAAAAGGTAACTATAAGAATTGTTTTTTAATCTTTCTCAAACTGATTTAAAATTATGTTACTTAAGATAAATATTGAAATATTTTACTTCTGTCTTTGACAGTGAAAACAAAATATTTTTAGAACATCCTCTTTATAGTGATTAGTTGTACTATTAATGATCAGTTGTACTATTAACAATCAACTGAGAGCAAATAGAGTGACAATAGATTGTAATGGATTGTCTATATAATTCTTCATATTTTGTAATACTTTTATATATATATATATATATATATATATATATATATATATATATATATATAAGTTTTTAAGTGTCAAAACCTAAATTCATTCATCAAAAATATAAAAAATGCCCCATCTCTTAGACTAACTTAACTATAAAAAGACCTCAACATAATTCCAAAATAATTAAAAAATTCCTATACCTTTAAAATAAATAAAAAATTATTATTAGATTTTATTGGTATATAATTTTAATAAAGAATACTAAAAAACGACGATGAATATAATTTTATCAAGGAGTATATAACTTTTGATAAAAGAATACTAAAAAAACGACGATGAATATATAAACTTTTATCAAAAAGACTAGATTGCGTGAGGACATCTTTCATTTTGCTAAGCAACTTTGATACTTAATCCTATCTATAATCTTGTTTCCTTTCCACCTCCGAGACAGTAATACTTGAGCACCCCATGGGGATCTGTGGTCCACTTTTATCATGGAGAACCCCCGACTTATCAGGCCTTCCATTGATACCTATGTAGAATTATGAAAATGCAATTAAAATAAAAAATCGGTAGCACCACAAAAAAGTTAATTTAATCAGGCTATGAAACTCTATCTGTCGTCGCTTGTGATTTGGAAAATGGTTGTCGACAATACCTGCACTGCGCTTCCTCCTCGGCAGGCTTTGTCAACAACCATTTCCAAATCAGAGGCAGCTTCAACTTCCCGCTTAAAGTTATGCAAAACATCTCATTCAAATCTCTCAATCATTACCCTATCTATCATCTCATTCAAATCTATCAATCATTACCCTATTCTATCAATTTAATAACGTGCAGAGCCGCACTATGTGAGCGATAACATAGAGTTGAAAGTTTCGCAGACGTCTTAACAGATCAGGGTTCGTTCGGTCGTAAATAGAGACTCTTGAGGATTTGAAAACCCGTCTGGTTTGAAGAAGAAGCCGCAACTGCCGTGACCACCATCTCCCAGTGATAAAAGTTATGCAAAACACATTTAATAACATCTCATTCAAATCTATCCATCATTCCTACATGCAGTCAATCATTAGTCAGCGTCCAGAGAGTCTGCGTGCAGTCAATCTATATGTCTATCAATTTAATAAAATTCAGCAGCAACCTAAATAGAGTTTGGTCGTAAATAGAGTTTGTAACGTAGTGAAAGTTTGGTTGGTCGTAAATAGAGTGTGTGAGTGATAACAAAGAGTTGAAAGTTTCTCAGGTGTCGTAACAGACAGTTTGTTTGGTTCAGGAAATTTTAAATTATTGAGATATGGCAATCATATCATGTGGGGTTATTTGATGATGCTTGCTCAAGGAGAGTATGTGGCTGTGGAGCGTTAATATATTTAGAGTCAGATAATTTTCATCACTTAGTGACCGGCTGGAAGTTGGGAGAGGTACTATTAACATAGCTGAAATCATTTCCCTATGGGGAGTTTTGATCGCGGCCAAATAGCTTGGCATTGAACAGATTCAGATATCTGGGATGTCAAAGGTATAGTTGATTGGGTTAAGTGGCTAAACAACTTCAATTTACCTATATTAATCAATTGGATAAGTCTCATAAAAGAATTGATATGGAATTCTCAGAAACTTAATTTCCATCCCATATATTTTCCGAAAACTAATTTCTATGACATATATATAAAAAACAGAATTGGACAATTGACTTACTTTTAAAAAAACGCAGATCTAAGAGATACAAATAAGCTTTATTTCTCTTCTTTTGATCATGGTGTTATGACCCATACATATAGTTTTTTTTTCTTCTTTTGATCATGGTGTTATGATCAATACAGATAAGTTTTATTCTTCTTCTTTTGATCATAGTGTTATGACCAATGCAGGTATAAACAAAGACAGGAGATAAAAGAGACTAGTGTTAAAGATAATGTCAAAAGCAATCAGAAATATTAATTATTCATAAACAAAAACAGGAGATGAAAACAATCAGTGCTAAAGATAATATCAAAAGCAATCAGAGAAAGAAGGTTTATTGATACAAAATGTAATAGAAGATGAATATTTTTGGATAGGAAGCATAAAATTTTGTATTAACAGTAGTATAATTTTGGCACAAAAAAATTCTTTGGAGGATGCAAAAGCTATTTGATGTTTTTATCCCAAACTTTTATGTTAGGGATACATGATGATGAAATGTGTAAACTAAAGAAAGAAAGTTACCAAACATATGTACTACTTTGTATATTAATATAAATAGCAACGCTTTTTTTCCGCTAAAAAAAATTATCCAAGAAATGAGACCATTCCACAATTTACATCTTAAGTCCCTTCAGATTAATTTAATTAGGCTATGAAACTCATTACTATTATTAATCATTAATCAAACCTGTTGATGGATTCACATCATCATTGTCACCCGTTAATTGATTCAAATTAATCTCCGATAAAGAAAATGGTATATTCATTTTCTTTCAATCTCTACTGCTGCTGCTGTGTAATCTGTAAAGATAGGGATTAGAAAACGAGGAAAAATAATACTTAGCCTATGAAACTCAATACTATTATTAATCACACATGCTGATGGATTCAACTGCAAAAATATCATTCATAGGAGCAACGTTTTAATTTGGCGATGGGGTTCCTTCCAAGCGCTTGTGATTTGGAAAAGGTTTGTTGACAAAACCTGCACTACACTGCACTTACTCCCCCAGCAGGTTTTGTCAACAAACATTTCCAAATCAGCGACAACTTCAACTTCCTCCTCAATGGGTCGCTTTCTGTTCTGTATGAGAAAAGTTATGCAAAACACAAATTTAATAACACCTCATTCAAATCTACCAATCATTAGCCTATACGTGCAGAGAGTCTGCATGCAGTCAATCATTAGTGTGCATGCAGTCACTCTATCTATCTATCAATTTAATAACGTGCAGAGGGTCTGCAGCAGCAGTGTAAATGTGTTAGAAAACCTGCACAGATGAATCTAGCTAGTAAAGGTTGAACACACAGCTTTGCAGAGCAAAAACATTAAAAGAAAATTGAAAGAAGAAAAGAATGATTCATTAGAAAATATGTTACAATGCTCATTATATAGCATTACTGGGTGAAGATTCCAAGGTAATGAACTATAGTGGTGATCAATGAGAAGACTCAACACCTACAACAAGTTCCGGAGATAACTAGTCAGTTGCGGAGTTAAAGAAGGAGCAAATCAAGGAGTAAGTCATGCAAAAGGAATCTTGCATGCAATCCCATGCTCTAACTAAGAGTCCGCATGTAGTTGCATGTAGTTGCATGCTCTAACTGAGAGTCTGCATGTAGGTGTAGTAGTTCCAACACATTTGTCATTGTGATTACTGTAGCTAAAATCCATCCATTTGTAAATCTAAATAGCATCATCTTAACTTTAATGAAACAACAGCCCTCAATTTATAAATCTGTAATTCCTGAACAGCCTAGATTTACATTTTTGATGATTTGTTAGGGTTCCAATGGATGCACCAATGTTTGAGATCCAGTGTTAGTTTTGCAATTTTTATCATAAAGATGCTCTCACGATTTCATTAACACATAACCCCATCCTTATTCTTTAATACGCTATTGCATTTCACATTAACCATACATAAAAATCTTCCAATCATAAAGATTTTATTCTACATGAAAATCTTCAAATAGGATGCGATGCAGTGATTTATATGAATGATCCACAAAACCTTAAATTATAACTGTGCAGAGCCGAGTTTTACACTGAAGGAAATAAAGAATCATAATTCTATATTAAAAAACTTTTACCATATTCAGAAATTATACAATAAGGAATGCCCAACGAATATGGGGTTTATCCACTCTATATGAAACAGAAAAAAGAATATTGCTCCCAAACAATAACAATCAGCAGCCGTAGGTCTAAATGACATGAATGAATCCCATCTCCATACATCTGTACCACTTCGTTTCACCTCGTATCTGTTTGACATGGAGATGATAATGTATGGAGGCAGCTTAAAGAAGCAAGGTGGCCGCTCCGAGCAAGGCAGCACCAAAGATACCCATCTTCTTCAAACTGGCGGTAGAAACAGCGCCACTGCTGGCGTTCGGTGGCGAAGCGGTGTCGGGACCTTGAGGCAAAGGGCTAGATGCTAGAGTTTGAGAAGTGGGAGAGGAGGCTCAGCTTGGCGGGGTGTCCGCTTTAGAAGGAGCAGAGGCGGGAGAAGAAATAGTTGGGGAAGTCGTAGGAGCGGGCGAAGCCAGCGATGGCGCTGCTGGGGATTGAACCGGCGACGCCTTGGGAGCTGCTGCAATGGGGGACGGGGCTGGT